>VZQC01011281.1:1520972-1556565 GCA_009823505.1 Rhizomys pruinosus | reverse complement strand
GCCGCGGAGGTCAGAAGAGGGTGTCGGATTCCCCTGGAACTGGAGTTCTCCTGGAATTGGAGTTTCAGACGGCTCTCGGCCGCCATGTGGGTGCTGGGGATCGAACCCGGGTCCTCTGTAAGAGCAGACGGCGCTCTTAACCGCTAGGCCATCTCTCCAGCCCAAAATTGTATTTATTTTTATATGTGTATGAATGTACTGTCTGCATGTAGGTTTGTGCACCTGTGTCGTGCAATGCCGCGGAGGTCAGAAGAGGGTGTCGGATTCCCCTGGAACTGGAGTTCTCCTGGAATTGGAGTTTCAGACGGCTCTCGGCCGCCATGTGGGTGCTGGGGATCGAACCCGGGTCCTCTGTAAGAGCAGACGGCGCTCTTAACCGCTAGGCCATCTCTCCAGCCCAAAATTGTATTTATTTTTATATGTGTATGAATGTACTGTCTGCATGTAGGTTTGTGCACCCATGTCGTGCAATGCCGCGGAGGTCAGAAGAGGGTCTCGGATTCCCCTGGAACTGGAGTTCTCCTGGAATTGGAGTTACAGATGGTTCTCAGCCATCATGTGGGTGCTGGGGATCGAACCCAGGTCCTCTGCAGGAGCAGTTGGTGCTCTTAACCGCTAGGCTATCTCTCCAGCCCATATTTTCCAGTCTTTAAAATGGGACCAATATAATTTCATTGTGTTTAGGTCCCTTAATGGTATATTTTGCAAAGCAACCTTATAGAACATTTCAATAACCTCTTATTAACTTATCAATTGAAAGCATGAATAGACAAAGGGAATTTTTTGTAGATAATGCTTATTTCTTCTGGAAAAGTTATATGACTCTTTTCTGAGATGCCTAGAGCTCTGCAAGTTGGACATTGTATTTGATCTTTTACATTAAATAGAGTAAGAAATGTGAGAAAGCAGTATGACTCTAGTAAAAATTGAAAGCAAATGCCTAACAAGAAAGAATCCATTGTAAGTAACCACTCACATTTCACTCTATATGCTTGCTTTATGAGAAATAAATTACCATATATTAAAGCATTTGTTTTAGAAACATAAATGCAAATTTTATTTATTAAAAAATTTTCATGGGAGCTTAATGTGGTTTCTTTAGTTATCCTTTAATCTAAGTTATGATATTATACAATTGATCATTGTAATAGTGCCTTTTCTATATCAATTTGAGGAAGCCATGGGGATACCCAGGTATGTGTTTAAACAGTTTTCTTGGTATGATTGTTAGAGATTTTCTGGCTGAGACTGGCAACTTAGTCAACGAATGTGAATGGAGTGGTTCATCAAGATCTACTGAAGGCAGAATAAGAGGCAGAGTGAGGATGACTTACTTCTCCCTGTTCACGGAAGTGGGAGATCAGTCTTCATCTTCCTTTGCACTTGGCCTAAACCTTTTACCATCAGTTTCCTTTTTCACAGGACCATCTGTGATGGAAATTGCATTATTTACTTTCTGCAACCTGCTTGGTGACTACAGATCTTGGACTTCTATCTTTCTGATCATTGAATAAAATGTATTTATTAAATACATATTTAACATGTGTATATCTACTTTTGTACACATACATACAGAATCTTGTGTTGTATAATCATGGTTTTGTTCCAGAACAGACTATATATATATGATGGTGGATCTTAAGATTATATTTGAGTTTACAAATTCCTACCACTTCATGACACTGTAGCCATCATAGTGTCATAGCACGGCATATGGCTCATTTTTTTATGGTATTCAGTTAAAAGCTGTTGTATAGAAGTAAAGTACATATAATTATCAAGTACATAATAATTGATAATGATAAAAATGACTGTTACAATTATTTTGCTCTTCTTGAGACAAGGGTCTCTCCCTGTACCCCCAGCTGTCCTGGAACTCACCATGTAGACCAGGCTAAACTTACAGAGATCCACCTGCCTCTGTCTCCCAAGTGCTGGGATTAAAGACATGTGCCAGCAGCACGCCTCAAGACTGTTACATTTTTATATAGATTGAAAAATAATAAATTATTGCACTATGAAAAATAAACCAGTAGCAGTCATTTTATGATTACTAAGTATTAATTCAGTACATATGAAACACACTTTTACCATCCTACCTCAGACTTATATCAACTTTCTGTTCCTATGTCATCATTTAGTTTACATGAACATTAACAGTAGGCATTAATAGGCTTTTCTTTTGCAAAATATCTCACACTGGTTTGTTATGCTGATGGCATGCTAGTGACTTAATCCATAAGAAGTAGTATCTTCTATAGATTTTACTGTTAATACATTTCTGTAGCAGAGGATTGAAAACATATATATATATAAGTTCTACCTCAGCAAATTGACTAGGAGCCTAATGGGATGGGACCTCTGAAGAAAGTACTTCTGAGATAAAGAAAAAAGTTGGTGTCAAGTGGCCTGTCCCTAAAACAAAACAAACAGCAGCAACAGCAACAAAAACTACCTAGTCATCCTCCCACTCTGTGGGTTTTCTCTTCACTTCTTTGATTGTTTCCTTTGCTATACAGAAGCTTGTTGTTTAATAAGGTCTCACTCATTGATTGTTAACCTTATTTCCTGCTGTCTGATTTAGAAAGTCCCTTCTTAAACCTGTGTCTAGTAGATTACAGGCCACATTTTCTTCTAACAGTTTGAGCATTTCAGGTTCACATTGAGGTCTTCAATCCATTTAGATTTGACTTTTGTGCAAGGTGAAAGTCAGGGGTTTGGTTTTATTCTTCTATAAGTGGTGATCCAGTTTTGACTGTACCATTTGCTGAAAATGCTGCCTTTCCTCCATTAAGTGTTCTTGGCCCCTTTGCCAAATATCAAAAGGCTGAATTGCATGTACTAATCATGGGTCCTCAGTTTTGTTCCACTAATTTTTTTTTAGATTAATTTTGTAACCTGACACTTTATGGAAACTGTTAATTATTTCTTAGAGTTTTCTGGTGGAATTTTTTGCATCCCTTAGGTATAATATATCATCTGCAAAAGGGTTAGTTTGACCTTTTCTTTTCCAATTAGTACTCATTTAATTTTCTCCTCTTGTTTTATTGCTATAGCAAAGATTTCAAGCACTATAGTGAAAAGGAGAGGAGATAGTAGGCAGCTTTCCTGTGTTCCTGATTTTAAGGTTAGTGTTTTTAATTTTTCTCCATTTAGAGTGATGTTGGCTGTGAGTTTCTTCACCATGGACACATGTGATGGGGTTTAACATCCAGAGTATATAAATTACTCAAAAAACAAAGGACCAAGTAAACAAATGACCCAATTAAAAGATGGGCTAAAGATCCGAACAGAGACTTCTCAAGAGAGCAAGTAAAGATGGCTAAGGAACATATTTAAAAAGAGTTCACCTTTGTTAGTAATTAAGGATGTGCAAATTAAAACCACTTTAAGATTTCATTTTACCCTGGTAAGACTGGCTATGATCAAGAAAACAAATGATACCAAATGCTGGAGAGGTTGTTGGGAAAGAGGAATGCTCATTCACTGTAGAAACCAGTGTGGAGAACTCTTTATTTTATTTATTTATTTTTAATTTTTTAAATGTATTTCTGTATGTTTATGAATGTACTGTCTGCATGCAAGTTTGTGCACCCGTGTTGTGCAATGCCGCGGAGGTCAGAAGAGGGTCTCGGATTCCCCTGGAACTGGATTTCTCCTGGAATTGGAGTTTCAGACGGTTCTCGGCTGCCATGTGGGTGCTGGGGATCGAACCCGGGTCCTCTGTAACAGCGGTCGGTGCTCTTACCCGCTAGGCCATCTCTCCAGCCCCCTATTTTATTTTTTTATGTGTATGAATGTACTGTCTGCGTGTAAGTTTGTGCACTCGTGTTGTGCAATGCTGAGGATGTCAGAAGAGGGTCTCAGATTCCCCTGGAACTAGAGTAAAAGACAGTTCTTAGCCTCCATGTGAGTGCTGGGGATCTAACCCGGGTCCTGTTCAAGAGCAGTTGGCACTCTTAACCACTAGGCCATCTCTCCAGCCCCAGAGAGAACTCTTAAAAGACTAAAAATCAGCCTATCATTTGACCCAGTCATACAGCTCTTGAGTCTATAACCAAAGGACCCATCCTATTGCAGAGAAATGTGCACATCCATGTTTATTGCTGCTCTTTTCACAATAGCGAAAAGCTGGAATCACCTAAGTATACCTCAGCTGATGAATGGAAAATGAAAATATGGTACATTCACATAATGGAGTTCTATGCAGTGGTAAAGAAAGATGACATCAGGGACTGGAGAGATGGCCTAGCGGTTAAGAGCGCCGACAGCTCTTACAGAGGACCTGGGTTCGATCCCCAGCACCCACATGGCAGCTGAGAACCATCTGTAACTCCAATTCCAGGAGAACTCCAGTTCCAGGGAAATCCGACGCCCTCTTCTGATCTCTGCGGCATTGCACGACACAGCTGCACAAACCTATATGCAGACAGTACATTCATACAACTAACTAACTAAATAAATAAATAAATAAATACATAAATAAATAAAAATAATTTAAAAAAGAAAGATGACATCAGCCGGGTGTGGTGGTGCACGCCTTTAATCCTAGCACTTGGGAGGCAGAGGCAGGTGGATCTTTGTGAGTTCAAGGCCAGCCTGGTCTACAGAGTGAGTTCCAGGACAGCTGGGGCTATAGAGAGACCCTGTCTCAGAAACCTCAGAGAAAAGGATAAAAAAAGAAAAAAAAGAGAAGATGAAAATCATAGAAAATGTCAGGTACATGGGTGTGACGCTTAGAAGCTGTGTTTGCTAAGGATAGTAAACAGACTCAGAAAACAAATGACATATAGGTTGTTTCTCTCATTGTGGGATCCTAGTGCCAAATCCTTCTATGTAAGAATATTACCCTATGCGTTAATTACAGGAACCAGGAAAGATGGAGGAGCCAGGAAGGTAAAGGGAAAGCTTGGGGTCCTGAGAGACAGAAGACTAGATAGGTGACAGGTGTTAGTAAGGGGAGAATGATATACCAATCAGGTTATCTGAATGGGAGGGGAAGCAGGAAGGTTAATTATATAGAGCATGAAAAAAAGAAGAGGGGACTAAAGGGGTGGGGGTGGAAGCCCACTAGAGTAGTGGGCCTGCCATAGGAGACTTTGGCAGATGACAAGGAAAAAAATGGGGTATCTTTAAAGTGGAGAAGTCAATAGACTTGAAGATATGGAGGGATAGCTAGAGAGGTAAAGGGAGAGAAGAGAGATAAATAATGCCTTGCTATGTGTATTAGTCAGGGCTCTCTAAAGAAACAGAAGCAACAGGACGAATACATAGCTATATACAATTTATTGATTTGCTCACGTGAGAGAGCTCAAGTAGTCCAACAGTAGTTGCACTGCACTGGAGAGGCTGAGAATCCAGGGAACTGCTCAGTCCACAAGGCTGGATGTCTCAGTAGTCCCAATCTGGTGCTGAAGGCCGATGTCTCAGTAGTCCCCAGATCATGGTGCTGAAGGCCCAATGAATTCCAGGAGATCTGCCGGTCTCAGTACACGCTGGGATACAGAGGTTGATCACAGCAGCAACAAACTCACAGAGTGAGAGAGAGCAGGCCACAGGAGAAAAGGGACAGCTCCTTCTGCCATGGCCCTTTTACACTGTCTGCGGCAGAAGGTAACACCCACATTTGGGGTGGGCCATCCGGGTTTAGTGTCCAATCCGAAGATCCTTTTTCTTCTTAAGATTTGTTCCTTAGTCCAGTCAAGTTGACACCCAAGATTAACTGTGACAAGTCCACCCCTTGTCAACTTGACACCCAATAAATAGCCTCTCCTTATGTTATGCATAAATGTCAATTGCAAACAATGGCAAGGTCATAATTCCACCAAACATGTTATAAGTGTCTCATGTGCAATAGCAAAGCATTATATCTTAGAGTAGGTGGTAATGTCCTTGAGGAACACTTAGTCCTTCAGTATTTAATAACCTAAATATGACAACACTTAACACTTATCTCAGTTGCACATTCAAAAGGGAACAACACAAGTATCTGCTTAATATACATATATATAACTATGAACAAGCATATTCTTAACCAAATAGGACAAAAGTTAATATCTATTATAATCCACGTTTCTGCAACTGGTCCCGTGGCCTCAGCTGATATTTATGACTACCTTCTTCTACAACCCATTCTGTATTTCCTCCACCATCAGCAAGCACCTCTGCAGGTCTTGGCTCTTTCCCTGGAGGAATGACCCATACCTTCATCCCTAAAGGGTCTGGGCCATTTGTTGTCCTGTCTGGTTTGGGTTTTTGGAGTTTCCCATTGACCTTATTCATAGGACATGGTAGCACCAGAAGGTGCCCTACAGCATCTCCTGCCTTCCAGACATAATCTTCCTTGCCCTCATTGTGGAAAAAAAGTCCAAATTTCCTCCTGGTAGTCTGGATCAATCACACCTCTTACTACTGTTATTCCTTCATTAGCCTGTTGGCTTAAGGGCAGTAGAAGCCCAAAGGGGCCAGGGGGAAGTCTTAGCTTCCAGTTCAATGGAACGTTTTCTGTATCTCCTGGCAAAAGCACTCCCCCCTTTGGAGCCAAAACATCTAGACCAGCAGAACACAAGGTCGTGGGTACAGGAAGCAAAAATTTTCCTCCTGGGTCACTAGGGGTGATAGTGAGTGGAATCACTCCCACTTGCACCCCTTGGTTCCTGGACCCATGAATTCTGGCTATAGGAGAAACAGTACCATATAGTGGGCACTGATTCAAAGCATATACCATCTGCTGGAGAACCTTGCCCCAGCCCTCCAGGGTATTGATACATAATTGGCACTGTAACTGTGTCTTCAAGAGGACATTCCATTGTTCTATCAAGCCAGCTGCTTCTGGGTGGTGGGGAACATGGTAAGACCAGTGGATACCATGACTATGGGCCCACTGTCACACTTCTTTGGCTGTGAAGTGAGTTCCTTGGTCAGAAGCAATGCTGTGAGGGATACCATGATGGTATAAGGCATTCTGTAATTGCTTGGATGGTAGTTTTGGCAGAAGCATTACATGCAGGAAAGGCAAATCCATAACCAGAATAAGTATGTATTCCTATAAGGACAAAACACTGTCTCCTCCATGATGGAAGTGGTCCAATGTAGTCAACCTGCCACCAGGTTGCTGGCTGGTCACCCCAGGGAATAGCACCATATCGGTGGCTCAATGTTGGTCTCTGCTGTTGGCAGATCTGGCACTCAGCAGCAGCTGTAGCCAGATCAGCCTTGGTGAGTGGAAGTCCATGCTGCCGAGCCCATGCATAACCTCCATCTCTGCCACCATGACCACTTTGTTCATGGGCCCATTGAGCAACAACAGGGATAGCTGGAGAAAGAGGCTGACTATCCACAGAATGAGTCATCCGATCTACTTGATTATTAAACTCATCCTCTGCTGAGATCACCTTTTGATGAGCATTTACATGAGACACAAGTATCTTCACATCCTTTGACCATTCAGAGAGCTCTATCCACATACTTCTTCCCCAAATGTCTTTCTCACCAATTTTCCAGTCATGCTCCTTCCAAGTCCCTGACCATCCAGCCAAACCATTGGCTACAGCCCATGAATCAGTATATAATCGAACCTCTGGCCATTTCTCCTTGCAGGCAAAATGCACAACCATGTGCACTGCCCGAAGTTCTGCCCACTGTGAAGACTTTCCTTCACCAGTGTCCTTTAGGGTTGTTTCAGAAATTGGCTGTAATGCTGCAGCTGTCCACCTCTGGGTGGTGCCTGCATAGCGTGCAGAACCATCAGTAAACCAGGCCCTAGTCTTCTCTTCCTCAGTCAACTGATCATAGGGCAAACCCCATGAAGCCATAGGTGCATGCTTAAGCCCAGGAGACATTGTAACAGGAGTGGGAACCATAGGCATTTGGGCAACTTCTTCATGTAGCTTGCTTGTGCCCTCAGGGCCTGCCCGGGCCCTGTCCCGTATGTACCACTTCCATTTGACAATGGACTGTTGCTGTGCACGTCCTACTTTATGGTCTGGTGGGTCAGATAACACCCAGCTCATGATGGGCAGCTCAGGTCGCATGGTGACTTGGTGGCCCATTGTCAAACGTTCAGTTTCCACTAAGGCCCAATAGCAGGCTAAGAGCTGTCTCTCAAAAGGAGAATAGTTGTTTGCAGATGAAGGTAGAGCCTTGCTCCAAAATCCCAAGGGCCTCCGCTGTGATTCCCCTATGGGAGCCTGCCACAGACTCCAGACAGCATCTCTATCTGCCACTGATACCTCAAGCACCATTGGGTCTGCTGGATCATATGGCCCTAGGGGCAGAGCAGCCTGCACCGCAGCCTGGACCTGTTGAAGAGCCTTTTCCTGTTCCAAGCCCCACTCAAAGTTTGCTGCCTTACGAGTCACCTGATATATGGGTCGTAGTAACACACCCAGATGAGGAATGTGCTGCCTCCAGAATCCAAAAAGACCCACCAGACGTTGTGCTTCTTTCTTGGTGGAGGGAGGGGCCAGGTGCAACAACTTATTCTTTACCTTAGAAGGAATGTCTCTGCATGCTCCACACCACTGAACTCCTAGAAACTTCACCGAGGTAGATGGCCCTTGAATTTTAGTTGGATTTATTTCCCATCCTCTCATGCGCATATGCTTTACCAACAAGTCTAGGCTAGCTGCTACCTCCTGTTCACTGGGTCCAATCAACATAACATCATCAATATAGTGGACCAGTGTGATATTTTGTGGAAGAGTCAGGCGATCAAGATCCCTTCTAACTAAGTTATGGCACAACGCTGGAGAGTTAACATACCCCTGAGGTAAGACAGTAAAGGTATACTGTTGGCCTTGCCAGCTGAAAGCAAATTGCTTCTGGTGGTCCTTATGAACCGGTATTGAGAAAAAAGCATTGGCCAGATCAATAGCTGCATACCAGGTACCAGGAGACATATTAATCTGCTCGAGTAAGGACACCACATCTGGTACAGCGGCTGCAATTGGTGTCACTACTTGGTTGAGTTTTCGATAGTCAACTGTCATTCTCCATGATCCATCTGTCTTTTGCACAGGCCAAATTGGAGAGTTAAATGGAGATGTGGTAGGAATCACCACCCCTGCATCTTTCAAATCCTTGATAGTGGCATTAATCTCCGCAATCCCTCCAGGGATACGATACTGTTTTTGGTTCACTATTTTCCCTGGTAGAGGCAACACCAATGGTTTCCATTTGGCCTTTCCAACCATAATAGCCCTCACTCCACAGATCAGGGAACCAATGTGGGGATTCTGCCAATTTCTAATTATATCTATCCCAATTATACATTCTGGGACTGGGGAAATAACTACGGGATGCGTTCTGGGACCCACTGGGCCCACCGTGAGTCGGACTTCAGCCAAAACTCCATTTATCACCTGACCTCCATAGGCCCCTACTTTAACCGGAGGGCCACAATGCTTTTTAGGGTCTCCTGGGATCAGTGTCAACTCAGAACCAGTATCCAATAGGCCTCGAAAAGTCTGATTATTTCCTTTTCCCCAGTGTACAGTTACCCTAGTAAAAGGCCTCAGGTCCCTCTGGGGAAGGACAGGAGGAAGGCAAACAGCATAACTCTTTGGTATTGTGACAAGGTCCTTCCTCACTGGAACCCGGCCACCCCTTCATTCAAGGGGTTCTGGGTCTGTGAACTGTCTCAAGTCTGGAAACCGGTCAACTGGGCGGGATTCGCTACTCCTAAAATCAAATGTTGACTTCCTGTCATTCGTTCTAGAGCTTTTCTGCTTATACAGATCAAATAAAAACTTAGTAGGCTTCTTATGTATTTGGTTCCTGGGAACACCATGATTAATTAGCCAGTTCCAAAGATCATTTCGGGTCATGCCATTATAGGTATTGTTTTGCCTTTGCCACCCATTATGATAATTACTGTAACTACGCTCATCTGGCCTTCTGCGATTCAGTGCTGCCACCTGACGCCTACCCTGAGGTCCTGTTAGACCTACTACGTGTACATTTAATTTATGCAAACGAGCCACAACTTCTCTAACTGTAAGATCTGGCATAAGAAATAGAGCAAAAACAAAGCTCTTCAAATGTTCTGGTGTCTCTCTCAGTACTTTCCATCTTATAAATTCAGTGAGTGGCATGTCCTCTGGGTCCTCATATTGTGGAGAATGTGGTTTTACACTTCGAATCCACTCGAGCATGCCCATCTGCCTGACCCTCACAATCCCTTCATCAATACTAAGCCAAGGAATATCAGGCATCTCTAACTCGCTGTTAGTAGGCCATGTTTTAATAAATACATCAGCCAACCATTCAAATAAACTTTTAACACCTTTTTTAACTGCTCGAGCTTCCATGTTAAACCTAGAATCTCTACTCAGTGGGCTCATATCGATAAACTCAGTATGATCCAATTTTATATTCCTTCCACCATTATCCCACACCCTTAAAATCCATTCCCACACATATTCCTTAGGCTTCTGCCGGAATGAATCAGCAAACTCATTAATTTCTTTAGTAGTATATCGCACCTCCTCGTGGACCACACTTTCTATCTCACCTTGAGGGGCTTGCTTAGACTTCAATCTGGTTATAGGTCTAGAGGCAACAATTGTTGGGCCCTGAGGGACATCAGCTCCCACTGGGAGGGGGGGATTAATTTCCTCAGGCAAGGGTGGGGAGGAGGGATCTGCAGGGTGTGGATTCTCTGCTGAGGGTGGGGAGGTTAATTCCTCAGATAAAGAAAATCCCTCAGAATCCGAGGGTTCAAAATCCTCATCATCATAGTTCTCCCACACATCTCCATCCCAAGTTTCAGGGTTCCACCCTTTCCCCACCAGTGCTCTCACTTTAACTGCTGACACTTTTCGTGGCTGGGAATTAAATTTGCGTTGTAAATCAGCCAACCGTATAATAAGGGCTCCAGCTTGATTTTCTGCTGCTTTAGCTCTTTGGCTGCTGGAGAGAAGATTCTCTTCCAGAGCACACTTGGAAACCTTTAAACTGTTGTTTCGAATCCGGAGCTGGTCATTTTTATCACCGAGCTCCATATTTTCGTCTAACAGTTTATCCAGACATGCTAGGAGCAACAAGGCAACATCATTATTTTCCTGATTTTTCTGCAATTTCTCGAACGTTTTATATATAGAGTCGCTAAATTCCTTGCTCCTCTCAAGAGGCGAGTTAGGTGAGTCAAATGGATCTATCTTCATAATTACATCAAATAGTCTGCACCAAGGATCATCATTCCTCTTCATGCCACCAGGAAAGCCTTCAGTAACTCTAGGCTTCATTGGATTGGAGAGCTGGCTCCAGAAACTACCAAGCCCACTAAAGAAATTCATCCTTTCAATTCTGTTTCTCTAGAACCACTTCTGGTACCCAAATCCCAAGATTAACCATCACACTATGGTAAAAATAAAACCCTGAGAGAATCAGATTAGTCTAACAATGTATTGACAAATTACACATGCAATACCTGTACATGGGTCCATAGGCAAAGATGAAGGCTATATATCAAGAAGTAGTACCAGATAGGGGAAACCTTCCTTTGTGTCATTGGCCAGGGTAGTCCAAGAGACTCCTAAAACTACATAGGCTATTGCTACAGCCCTTGCTTGTCTCTCAGAACCTGAAGGAAGACCCTATATCTGAAAACAGGACATATACTTCAGTGACTGGGTCTTGAGCAATGGAGCCAGATCTGACCTGGAAGCCACCACCCCTGAAGGCTAGCTCTCATAGCTGTGAAGAGCACTATGCAAACCACAAAGGGAGAACATCAATTGATGGTCCAACATCAGCCTCAGGAGCAAATATCCATGTCAATGACCAACGCAGTATTCACCATCAGTGCAATAGCAGCACTTCTGTTTCAGGGGAAACTAATGGCAAAGCAACTGGACCTAAATTCCACTCAGCCCAAGGAAACTCATGTGTGGTGTTTTTAACATAGCCAGATGCACACATCATAGATCTTAGACAATTCCACAAGTTAGACACATCCCTTGGCTAAGGTAACATCTTACTAACTACAAAAGAGGTACCCTCATATTTACAGACAAATATCCCAGACACCACTCAGAAAAGAAGTTTCTTTTGCAGCACATGAGAATAGTACAGAGTCCCACAACTGGACACACACAGACAGGGTCTATGAATGGTTCATGCCTAGGTGACACATCTAAAATGTAACCTCTACACATAAGACCCAAGCATCATAGAACAAGGACCCAAGAAGCCATTAACTACTGTTAAGGAAATTCATCCATGCAACAGGAGACCAGGAACCCAAAAGGCCTGAGTGGCCAAACCATGAATATTAAGAGTCTACACACTGTGGTTCCATGGACAGGCTGCCCATGTTCTTCTTTACCCACTCAGTGCTCAGGGGACATTTCAGAAAAGGGAAGGTGGACAAATTGTAAGAACCAGGGAATTGATGCAAGACCAAACAGAAATGAATCCTGCAAGGTCCTGAGACTCAGGTCCCACAGACCTACAGCATTGGTATCGGCGTTCTCAAGATCCATGCAAGCTCAGCTGGACATAAACCCAGCACAGAACTGCAGCAATGGATAGCAAAGACCACCTTGGCTCAGAAAATAATGGCAGATCAGGTGAGGAAGACCAGGTCTTCTCTAGAAAAGAGACTCCGAATAGACTAATCAGAGCTCAGGGGTGAAACTGGCATGGAGGAGTGAGCAGAGAGAGTAATTAGGCACAATGGACTCTAGCACAAATGACAGAAGGTGTGGAATCCAGTGGGATGGGTGGAGGATGCCAAGGGAGAAGGGGATACAATGGCAAAACATTGAAAAATTATGTATAAAACACATAAGAAATTCAATAAAAAAGATAAAAGTGCCACAACTGTCTCTCTAGGGGAAAAATACCTAGAAAGACCACTCACCCAAAACTCAAAAAACCATTAGTTCTGAGTGGAGCTTAGAATAAGAAACAGCTCCACCACTTGTCCATGCTGCAGTAGAAGCTGCTCTGTCACATGCATCATATGTCGTATGGTCCTATGATGGTTGATGTAGCAGGGGCAGATAGTGATGCTACTTGGAACCTTTAGCAAGCCCTTATACATGAGTTACAGCACAGGACTTTATGATCTTGGAGCCAAGCTCTTCTATAGTATTTATATCTATGCTTTTTATTAGATTTACATAATTTGTAAATCAATTTGTAGATACATGTTTTTAAACATGTTAAGGCTTTTTTAAATTTTTATTTATTTATTTATGTGTATGAATGTACTGTCTGCATGTAGGTTTGTGCACCCATGTTGTGCAATGCCTCGGAGGTCAGAAGAGGGCGTAGGATTCCCCTGGAACTGGAGTTCTCCTGGAATTGGAGTTACAGACGGTTCTCAGCCAGCATGTGGGTGCTGAGGATCGAACCCTGGTCCTCTGCAAGAGCAGTCGGCGCTCTTAACCACTAGGCCATTTCTCTAGCCCCAAGGCTTTATTTATTTATGCTGTTCTTTATTTCTCTAAGTAGTGTTCTATATTTTCCAGACAAAGTTTTCAGTACATTTTACCAGGTATTTTTGTATTTTTTAATCAAATTTTTGTGTATTCCATACAGAATATCTCAGTCAATTTTAATTGCCATTATACTCCCTTACTCATTGCTATTCTCCCACACACCCCCACTGGAATTTGGACCAAGGCCTACTGTGTCAAGTTAGTGTTCCCAGATGTTCCTCAGTGCAAGTTCATCCACTGAGGTCTAGTCAGCCTATCCAGAGTCCCTCATTTTAAGAAAATTAACTCTTCTTCGCCCAACAGTAATTAGCTGCCAATGTTTCTTCAGCTAAGATTGGGATTTGCTGCCCGTTTCCCCAGTTTCATGGTGGGTATTTCTCTGCTTGATTTTACATGTGTCTTGTGCACATGCTGATACCATTACTGTAGGCTCATATAAGCAGAGTCCCAGGAGCTTTTATGATTCTATTTCCACATGGTTATGCCCTCTTCCCTGACTCTTGCAAACTTTCTATTCCTTGCTTCTGTAATAGACCCTGGGTCCTGAGTGAATGAAGCTTAATTTAGGAGTCCTGTCCAAAGACCCACATTTTGTAGACTCCTAATC
Organism: Rhizomys pruinosus; assembly: GCA_009823505.1. Lineage (NCBI taxonomy): Eukaryota > Metazoa > Chordata > Mammalia > Rodentia > Spalacidae > Rhizomys > Rhizomys pruinosus. The sequence goes on along the minus strand of VZQC01011281.1, from coordinate 1,542,510 downwards.
TCCATGATTTGACCATCAGTGACCTTTTGTGTCACTGGTCCTTTGTTTTATGGGGGAGCTTCCTTAATGAGAATTGAGAGGTGCATTAGTGTCCTCATTACCCTTGTTCTATGTTGAGTGAGCATTAGTGAAGAAATCTTATTGTAGTTGTGTCACTTAGGCTTGGGCAATTCAGACAATGTCTGTGTGTCCGGTCGTGGTAGTCTGTAATATCTTTATCTGGTGCAAAAGAAGCTTCTTTGGTGAACCGTGACTCAGATACTTGACTGTAAATATAAGTATAGATATTTTGCTCTTAGTAAGAAATTATATTAGTCTAAGGATGTGACAGCCTTGCGGGACTCTTTAAGATCTGTGTCCTCTCCATCCATGTGTAGTTGGCTCTGTTGATAGTACCACACATGAGTTTCCTCCCATTGACTGGGCTTTATGTGCAATGAGGTAGCCACTGATTGCCCCCAAGATAAAAGTGCTACGACTGCACCAATGTTCTATGCTGTGCTGGTCACTGGTGTGTTTTTTGGTACTGAAGCTGATGTTGCACCATCAATTGATGTTCTCCCTTAGTGGCACTCCCAATCTACGAGAGCTAGCCTTCAGAGGAGGTGGCCCCCAGGTCAGTTCTGGCTTCATTGCTCCAAATCTGGTCTCTGAAGTATGTCTTGTCTTCAGCAATAGGGTCTTTCAAGTTCCGCAATTTGTTTTCTCTTGTCTGGCAGTTTTTCTTGTTATGTGCCTTCAACTTTGGATATATTATTTGTATGGAAATATTCTATGTGTAATTTATTACACATAGAATATTTCCATACAAATAATATGTTAGGTTGTTAGACTAATAAGATTCTGTCTTTTTTTGTACTATCCAGGCATTCTCTCTCTCTCTCTCTCTCTCTCTCTCTCTCTCTCTCTCTCTCTCTCTGTTTGACTCCCTGTCTATCCCTATGCTTTTTTTATATCTTTATAGCTATGCTTCTGAGAAACTACTTTGAGCTTCCTACAGTTTAATAATGAAAGCTTAACACTTAACTAAGGATCACCTAGTTACCATCCAGTGTGAACTTTCCACTGTGGACTGGGTCTTATCTGATTCTTCAAGGTAGCATCCCATCAAATTGGAAATAAGAACTAGATGCAGAAATAAACTATATTAAAGTCATTCAAGTGTACTCCCTATGCAACATCATAAAGTTGTTATTCCTGCTCATGTGATTTCAATTTTTTCCTTAGCCCATATCCAGGGCTTCATGCAGAGATCTCTATGATTAGGTGAGAAAGAATGAAAGAATATTGAGTCCTCATGGTTTGCATATGGATATTGTATGATATGCATTGTCATTCAATACCAGGAAATTCTGCAGTCTCTTCCTAATACTATCCCCAAAGAGTGTTCCTTCCAGAAGAATTTTGCTGTTCGTTTGACTGGAAGATGTTCACATGTTACATGGCACTAGTTCATGGGCCGAATGACCAATGTCAGCACCTGTGACTAACATGATGGGTAGATTTTCAGGATGATCAAAGGAATATGATTTAAAAATTGGTGATGTTGAAATTTGTGAAAGATATATGTGAAAAATCCTGGTAGAATCTCTAAAACATGTGAATTTATTTGTGTTTCATTTAAATTCTCATAGAACTGTGAACAAGTAAAGAGGCATTTTTCACGGCTGGCGAGATGGCCTAGCAGTCAAGAGCGCAGACTGCTCTTGTAGAGGACCTGGGTTCCACCCCCAACAGCCACATGGCGGCTGAGAACTAACTTTAACTCCAGTTCCAGGGGAATCCGACACCCTCTTCTGACCTCTGCAGCATTGCACAACACGGGTGCACAAAAATATTTAAAGGTATACTCCTGTCACCAGGAAAGAAATATTTTCAACTGCAGTTGACTAATTCCACTCATCTTCATACCCCAGTCCAGACAGGACATGGCCACACTAGTGGGTCTCAGGTTCCAAGTGCAGTATATTTTCCTTCCCTTTCACTTATAGAGTGTCAAAGAGTTATACTTTAAAGACGTAAAATGGTTTTATTTTAGCATAGAAGTAAAGTATATAATCTTTTATTGATTACTGATGTATGCCCAAGATTCTTATGTTTCATTCCCTTCCTTCTGTATAGATGTAAATAGGTGGCTCTATGACACAATGAATGATATTCAATGAAATCATTTTTTGATGACAAAAGTTGAGTTTAGATGACTCTGGTTTAATATGAAGAAGGAAAACATAAATAATAGTATATTTTCTAATTAAAAATATTAATAACCAGCCCAAGGAGAATCTGGAAATGACTTATAATAAAACTGAACCCATCTAAGAAAAACATGTAAGATTCTCTTTTAAGCACTAAGACATGACTGTGGAGAACCCATTTCAATTTCAAAACAAAGAGAATTAAGCCAAGGAAACCTGTTTTTTTTTTTTTTTCTTTCAGTAACTGAGTCAGATACTTTTGTTAATTTGTGTGTATACATGAATATTCTAATTTTTAATGTAATCTATCTGGATAGATATGTAAGGAGATGGAGACAGCTAGATAAGTGGAAAGAGACAGAAAAAAATGATAATACAAAAAGACATAAAGGAAATTTCATTTGCTTTCATTTATTGGTTAAAATTATCTTGAGCAGCTGTGTGGTGGTTTGAATGAGAATGTCCCCCATAGTGGGTAGCATAGGTACCATAGGCTCCAAGTATTTGGACGTTTTGTTCCCAGTCATTGGTCCTATTTTAGGAAGTCTTGGACTGTGTGGCTTGGAGGAAGCATGTCACTAGGATTGGACTTAGAGGCCTTGTAGGATTTCTAGTTTCCCTCTGGTTCCTGTGTTTCTCTGAAGATGCTAGTGCTCCTCTTTCTATTCCAGCCACTTCCTGCCACCCTGCTCCCTGCCATGATGGACTTTGACTTCCCTAGAACCATACTCGAGTAAACTATTCCTTTTATATATTTCCTTTGTCACAATGTTTTAACAAAGCAAAAGAAAAGTAGCTAATACAAGCATTTAATACTCTTTCTTAATTTTAAAAATTCAAACAAAATTAAGAAGTGAAAATTAATATATCTTAATGGTATTTTAAGAAAATCCAATATTATATTTAATGAAACACAAAAATACTTGAAAATTCTTACCTGTTAATCAACAGATTTAGACATTCTTGCCAAATCAATAAAATATCATAGTGAATGGGTTGGAGAGATAATTCAGCATTTAAGAACACTGGTTGCTCTTGCAGAGTTCAGGGTTCAGTTCCCAGCACCCACATGACAGCTGTCATCCATCTGTAATTCCAGTTCCAGGAGAATTCAGTGTCATCTTCTGAACTTGGTGAGCACTCTACAACAGAGCTGCACTTATATACATGCATAAAATAAACAATAATAAAGTATAAAAAATATAATAGTGAAATACTAAAAGGGAAATTTTGTAATTACCTGCATATGACTATGTAGATAGAGTAATCAAGGAAATAATCTATGAAACTAAGAGAATTAATATTAAATTTCATTATAATGATTGGATACAAATTAATTGGCAAAAGTTGATAGTTTTCCTGCCTAGCAGAAATAATCAATTAGAATACATAATGAGAAAAGGTACTATGCACATAATAGTAATATTATTAAGAAATCCACATACTCTATATGACAAGTATTATGATACTTTACTAAGTAGTAGAAATAAAAATAGCAATAGAATATGAACAGAAACTGTACTGTGAAGCACTAGAGTTTATAAAGCATGCAAATAGCTTCCAAATTAATTATAGTATTAGTAAAATGTCATTTGGGTTCATGACAAAATAATTCTAAATCTGCTATGCAAGAATGAATCAATAAAGATACCTGTGATCATTTATGAAGTTGCAATTAGATTGAAAGAACAGAATAGAAGGTAAGGCAACACACTGCAATATATGTAAGAATTTAATTCATAACAATAAAAAGTGAACCACAAACAACAGATTATAAAATGAAATTGTGAAATACAGTAGTGATATAATTCATTAGTTAAAAAAGGAAAAGTCATGGGGTGTGGTGGTGCACGCCTTTAATCCTAGCACTTGGGAGGCAGAGGCTGGTGGATATTTGTGAGGTCAAGGCCAGCCTGGTCTACAGAGTGAGTTCCAGGACAGCTGGGGCTATAGGGAGACCCTGTCTCAAAAAGACCAAAAAAAAAAAAAAAAAGAGGAAGAGTCATGAACCACAATCTGTAGCACAAATATACTTCATAGCAAATATACATATTTAAATTGGGGAAGGAAGAGGGAATTGAGAGAGGAAAAGACACAGAAGAGATAAATAAAGCTTAGGTGGCATAAAATGCCGGAGGAAAATATATTCACTCAAAATCCCTGAAAATACACATACAGTATCTGGATATGAGTGCATGTGTATAGCTTTATGCTACTTAACAAGAAACACAGTGCCAAACAGGAAAAAGCTCCCTTCCAGTTGTTGGTCAGAGTAGTTCAAGAGGCTCCCAAAATTATACAGGCTGTTGCCACAGCTCTTGATTACCTCCCATAACTTGAATGTAAGTCCCTATTACTGAAGACAGGACATATGCCAGACATAGGTCTTAGAGCAATGGAGCTGGACCTGACATGGAAGTCTTCTGCCTGAAGACTATATATCATGGTTCTAGAGGATTTTACATGTGCTGGATAGTTTCAGTGTGAACTTGACACACCTGGGTTGAAAGAGCCTCAATTGGGTAATTTCTTCCATCAGACTGTGGCCATGTCTATGGAGGTATTTTCTTGATATTTGAGTGATGTGGAAGGGCCCAGCACACTGTGGGCAGTGCCACTCCTGGGCAGGTTGTGTATTATATAGGAAAGCAGGCTAAGCATGGGCAAGAACAGCAAGCCAGTAAGCAGTGTTTCCCCATGGCCTGTGCTTCAGCTCCTTCTCCTGGTTCCTACTCTGAGTTCCTTGGGAACTCCTGAGTGATGAGCTGTGACCTGGGAGATATAAGTCAAATAAACCCTTTCCTCCCTAAGTTGGTATGATCAGAGTGTTTTGTCACAGCAATTGAAAAGCAAACTAGGGGGGCTGGAGAGATGGCCTAGTGGTTAGGAGTGCTGACTGCTCTTGCAGAGGACCCAGGTTCCATCCCCAGCACCCACATGGTGGCTGAGAACCCTCTTTAACTCCAGTTCCAGGGAAATCTGACGCCCTCTTCTGACCTCCATGGCATTGCACGACATGGGTGAACAAACCTGCATGCAGACAGTACATACACATACGAAAATAAATAAATAAACTAATTTTAAAAAAAGAAAAAGAAAAGCAAACTAGGACACTGTGCAAGCTTCTAGGGGAGAACATCAATCAATGGTCCACCCCAACTGTAAAGCCTGATAAGGACAACCACTTACACAGCAACTTGTCTCTATTGGTCCTGTTGCGGCACTTTTATCTAGGGGCTAATAAACAGCTGTCTAATTGGACTTAAAGCATTCTCAATGGGAGGACTGTAAATATTGCCAAATACATTTGTCTAGAGAGGTCATATATCCTAGAGAAAACTCTATCTCTTTCATATTTCTAGACAAACATACCTATACCACTAATCAAAGAAGTTTCTTTTTGCAACAGATGCAAGCTATTGTAGAGTCCCCACAACTGGTTACACACTGAGAACATATGCTTGAGAAATGTCTATCCCTAAGTAACACGTCTGCATTGGAACCTCTATCCCTAAGCCTCATGGGATATAGAGGAGCATGAGGTAGAGAGAATACTAATGTATCCCTCAACTCTCACCAGTGAAGCTTCCTTATACAACAAAGTGCAATTTACACACGTCAGAACTGGCTGTTATACAGAACAAGAGTCTGCAAAGTTCGTTTCTCTGGATTGGACTCCCGTATTAAACCACACCCACCCACAGATCAGAAACCATTGTGGAAATGGAGTGAATGCAAAGATTGCAAGAGCCAGGTTTGGTTCATGAATATTAGGAAACGGGGGCTTTCAGATGGCTGGGAACTTACTCATATGAACTTGAAACAATGGTGACAGCATGCACAAGTCCCATGCTGACTCAATCAGACAAAAATCCAGCATAGAAGGAGGAAATTAGATAGCAAGCCCCATAACTATTGGGAATAACTATTGGGAACTGATAGGTTGACTAGATTCCAGTGAATGAAATTTCATTAATGGACATTTGGGTACAAAAACTTGTCTGGATAGGTTTTAGCATATATGACAGAATGCATGAAATCCAGTGGGAGATTATGAGGGCTGTGGGTGGGGGGGTTCTAAATTTAGTTAAGATCTATTTTATGAAATGCATAAAAACTCAGTAAAATATTTATGAAAAGAAAAATAAGAAAAGAGGCTTTAAAATACTATAAAGATAAACAATGCAACTTAATGTTTTCCTCCGATATCAGGACAGCCAGTTTCTGAACAGACATTTCATCTCTGTACAGAGACATGACACTCTATGACACTCTGCAAGTGAAAGTGTCTTACCCTACTGAAGTTTGTTTTATAAATGCTGATTGCCTTCTGCCACGGTCTGAAGTTGGACATATCTTAGCTTCATAAAGCCATATGGAACATGAAAGAAAACAACGTAAGTTCATTCTGGAGTGTAGACCAGAAGGTTTCTGTTCCTACAGTTTGAGACAAAATAGAGTAAGTATAAAAATCATAGTTGACACTGTAACTTTAAAAATGATCAATGTGTTGGGGCTGGAGAGATAGTCTAGTGGTTAAGAGCACTGACTGCTCTTGCAGAGGACCCAGGTTCAATCCCCAGCACCCACATGGCGGCTAAGAACCGTCTGTAACTCAATTCCAGGAGAACCCCAGTTCCAGGGGAATTCGAGACCCTCTTCTGACCTCCGCAGCATTGCATGACACGGGTGCACAAACCTGCATGCAGACAGTACATTCATACACATACAAAAATAAATAAATAAAATTTTAAAAAATGATCAATGTGCTTTATTAAGAATTTAATATCTTTTAATTCCAAAAAGCTAATTACTTAAAGCCAATTGATATATTAGTTATAATACTTAAAATGACAAATGCTTAATATTGTTATGTCAATTTTAAGTTTTCTAAAAGTTTTTATTGAGATTTGGTAAATTTCATGCAACAGTTCTTAATCAAATTTAGACCCCCTTCCCGATCCATGTCCCCAAACCTCCAACCAGACCTCATGTTTTCTGCCACACATGTTAAGTCTTATCCAGTCATACATTTTTACCCAGATGTTCTTCAGTGCAAATTTATCAGTAGTCTAGTCAGCCTATCTAGGAATAATAAGTAAGGCCTGCTGTCCCTCACCCAGTTGTAATTAGTCTCCATTTTTTTTTTTTTTTTGAGACTAGGGCCAGTCTACCACCCATTTGTGAGGCTCCACTCTGAACTCTGTGTTACTGAGTTGGCTACAAGTTTACATGTGCAAGCCTCCAATGGCCTAAAATCCTCTGCTTCTCTAAGTTCATGAGCTAGAGGCCTGGCTCTTACAATCTTTCTGCTCCGTCTTCCACAATGGTCTCTGAGCTATGGGTGGGAGGGGTTTAATATAAGAGTCCTGTAAAGTCTCTTATTCTTTACAACTTGGCCAGTCAGGGCCTTCTCTGTGTATCATACTCTGTTGTATAGAAAAGCTTCACTGGTGAGAGCTGAAGGATGCACTAGTTTTCCCTCTTGTTTGGCTATGTTCTAGTCATAGCTGTAGAGGTTCAACTGTAGATGTGTCACCTAGGACAGGGCATCTCTCAGACATATATATTCTCTGTGCCTCACCAGTTGTGGGATTCTGTAATAGCCTTTAGTTGTCTTTTAAACATTCAAAATCCAGTTAAAAAGAGAAATGTCAAGAGAGATAAATAAAAGACATAAGAGAAATCATCAAGGAAACAGAAATGGCAAGACATTTTTCAATTCACTAATGAAATACAGAGGCGTTTAAGCTTTTCTATGACAGATACCATTGATTTCCTAGTACCTGAGCAAGTAGGTATATTTCACTATAAGAAACATTTATAGTCCAGGCTGGCCTCGAACTCCAGTTCCTCCTGCCTCTGCCTCCTTCAGCAAATCCTACCTGTGAGTGCCACCACCACCGGCTTGGGAGGCAGAGGCAGGCGGATCTTTGTGAGTTCGAGGTCAGTCTGGTCTACAAAGCAAATTCCAGGACAGCTGGGGCCACAGGGAGACCCTGTCTCGAAAAGCCAGAAAAAAAAAAGAAACATTTATAACAATAACATTATGTATTATACCTCACCATATGAGACATTATGAAAAACATTTCAAATGAATTATGTAGTTTGAAAGAAACAAGTAAAATATATAAAGGCTAAGAAAAAGGAAAGCTTTCACCTATCTGAGCATGGAACTTTAATTGGTTTAAGATACTGAGAGCTTTTGGCATCTAGTAGGAAGAATATTATAAAGGTTTTCATACCTTATATAAAATCTTATTATATTAAATAGTAAATGATAATAGATCTAGAATTTAAAAAGTGAGGATTATTTAAGAAGATACTATGTGTATTTTACAATAAAATGTATACTAGTGAGAAAATGATTAGAAAATCATGGTATATTATATTCAGCTTCAAGAATATTATGCCGCGTGTGGTGGCTCCCACTGGGGAGGCAGAGGCAGGCAGATCTCTATGAGTTCAAGGCCAGCCTGATCTACATAGTGAGTTCCAGGACAGCTGGGGCTACAGGGAGACTCTGTCTCAAAAAGACTCAAAAAGGCCAAAAAAGAATATTTCATAAACATCACAATTATGTTTTCAGAGAATATTTGCAAATGAAAATGCTTGTGATATGGCTGACATCATGCTAATGTGAATCCAAATTTTAAGTACTAATTGAAAATTTACATGTCTTCTTACATGTATGTACTCATCTCTACATATTCTGTTCCAGAGTAATTAGTTTAAATGTATAGGACTTTTGTGATAGTTTTTTTTTTTCCGTTTTTTTGACAGGATCTCATGTAGCCCAGGTTGGCCTTGAACAGGTTCTATAGGTGGGGATGATTCTGGCTTCCTTTTCCTCCTTTCTCCACTTCCTAAATTCTGGAATGAAATGTATATGCCAGTGTTATAGACGTAAATTGGCAGTTTCTAAAGATTTTTAATTCTTAAACATTTCTTATATTTTCTGAGGTAATTGTAGTCATTAAATAGAAGCTTAATGAGGGACATTAGTTTAGAGACTCAAAGACCACTTTGCAGGGAACCAACACACAGTGAGACACACAGGTGCTCCTGCTGGCATCTCTCTTGGTTAGGAGTCAATTATTATAGCAGTGACTCCTTATCAGATATGCTTGACTTCTTCCTTTGACTAATAGATGTGAGTTCTCTTGGAGGGGTATTCTTTATTCCCAACAAATATTAATTAAAAAGTATCAAAGCCAAGGTACTATACTAAAAGCCACTGAAAGGGCTTTGGAACCTGGAAAACAGTTCACAAAAAGTGTACCAAAGGTAAAAACTGTTGAAGAATCAGGTATGAACCACCCAAGTTAAACAAAATAGCTTACAAAAATCATACTAAAAATAGAAATGGTTTTACCTGGCTGGAGCCTTCCTGCAGCAGCCAACTGGTGTCAGTAAAGAAAAACTAGGTCTTTTAACCACAGCCAAAAGTCAGGCCCAAGGAATCTATCAAAGCTGGAGAAATATAAAAGGGCCATGAAAAAAAAAAAAAACACAACAAAAACCATCCAAATACTAAGTAAGCCTCTAAAATAATGCCCCTCATTCATGCTTTGGTGCAATTATCTTACTTTTCAGATTTGATATCAAAGGGGTAAGATATTTTATTTATTTTATTTTATTTTTTTTGGTATTTTTGAGACAGGGTCTCCCTTTAGTCCCAGCTGGCCTGGAGCCCACTCTGTAGACCAGGCTGGCCTTGAACTCACAGAGATCCGCCTGCCTCTGCCTCCCAAGTGCTAGGATTAAAGGCATGCACCATCGCACCTGGCCGATATTTTATTTTTAAAAAGGACTTTAGCCTTTATCCATTTATCTACTAAAATGTGTTTATGATAAACGATGTTGTTTCACAAAATACTTGTCTAGAAAAGACCCTCTAATTTGGAAATCATGGCATTTGTAAACATCTATGCCTGTGCCTATAACATAACCTACTATGATAATTAATGTTTGCTTAAAGTTCTTGTACTTTTTACTATCTATGTTATATTAGTAGAATTTAAGAAAGGAACCCCTGGATGAACTGCCAACCCATTGGAAGGAAATCCAGGACAGACCCAAAAGTCCAAGATGTCACTTCAAGGAAAAGATGGACTGTTCTGCTTCTCGCCCACTCTTGCACCTTTTCCAAGTCTAGCAACTACTTGCAGAAGAAGGGGGCATGTCAGAGTACAAGGACTGAGATGGGGGTAGTTGTGAGAGTACAGCAAATACAAATTGGTCTTTAATCCAGCCAGGTTTGACACTTTGGGTTACAGTTAAATTCACCATCTGTGTAAAATTGGTTACAAATACTTACTAATGGAACCTGTATGGTTTTTTGGGGGGGGGCGGTTGTTGCTTTTATGTCAATGAGTCTGGGGTAGTGGAGCAAAATATAAAAGCCCTTAAGGACCTCTGAAAAGAACTTTGTGTCTGATACTCTCCCCAATCATCTGTCTCCTGGTTCTGCAACCCCTTAATCACCTGAATGCTCCCTTTCATAGGACCCCTCATCACCTTAGGGGTACTCTTAGTAATTGTCTCCTGTTATCCAGTTCATTAAAGGCCAACTTAATAGCTTAGCTGAGGTTGTAGCCAAAAGTATTCTGGTGCAGTACTAGGCCTTCCCCCTCCTTGAAGAATATGATGACACTTCCCCATTTTAAAAACAAAGGAGAGCTATGGGACCAGATAAATCCATTATGGCTAAGGATAAGAGAGCTGGCAAGCTGGATGTGGTGGCACAGGCCTTGAATCCTAGTGTTTGGGAAGCAGAAGCAAGCAGATCTTTGTGAGTTCAAGGCCAGCCTGGTCTGTAGAGCAAGTTCCAGGCCAGCTGGGGCTACATGGAGACCCTGTCTCAAAAAGCCAAGAGAGAGAGAGAGAGAGAGAGAGAGAGAGAGAGAGAGAGAGAGAGAGATTCTTTCCCTGATAACCTAGAAGTTTGGTTTCACCCCAAAAACCTAGAAGGCAGGCAGGAGATGAGAGTGGCTCCCACTCTCCATACTGATCAGGCACCTGCAGTCCAACCCCCAGAGGAGTATAGTTTGAACAGTAGCATTCCTAAAGCTTATCCCTCTTGAGGCATGTCCTCTATCCTCTGGAAGCAAATGGTACAAGCCGTAAGCCTATCTCAGAGGGCTACAATTTTCCTGCCATAAAACAGCCATTGCAGAACACACATAGGCTTCTCCTCTGTCCTGCCCACCTCCTGGTCAAAGAGCCCAACAAAACTACATAAGTGCTTAAAAATCCCTGCAATAATGAGTTTTGCCCACAGACTCAACTCCTGGGTCTTTCTTCCATCCATGTCAGGTTCATCACCATCTCAGGAGACTGTCCTCTGATCCGTCCCAGTTTCCTCCTTGTGGACCCCAGCAGGCGCGCCACAGCCAGGCATTACTGCCATACCTAAGGCCAGGAGGCTGGTGACCTGGGAGGCAGGAACTTCAAATCTCAGAGGAAGCCAAGAATAGGTCATCTTGATTTCAAAATGTTTATTCTGCGAAGCTGCTCCTGAACAAAGTGTCTTGAAGATATAGATATAGATCAATAGCCATAGTACTTGACAACTATTTAAATATTTCCCTTTTTATTAAAATTTTTAAAATTTCATGTAATATATATAGATATAGATATATAGATTGTATTTAGGTCCCCTCCACTGTCTGCAACCCTATTACTACCCCAGTCCAATTTCATCTCTCTCTCTCTCTCTTTCTCTCTCATATATATATATATATCTATATATCTATATATGAGAGAGAAAGAGAGCGAGAGAGAGATGAAATTGGACCTGGGGTCGTTAAAGTAGTAATAGGGTTGCAGACAGTGGAGGGGACCTAAATACAATTCTTATATATCTATATCTATATATATATATTACATTGCAATTTACAAATTTTAATAAAAAGGGAAATATTTAAATAGTTGTCAAGTACTATGGCTATTGATCTATATCTATATTTCAAGGACACTTTGTTCAGAGCAGCTTCGCAGACTAAACATTTTGAACTCAAGAGACCTATTCTTGGCTTCCTTGAGATTTGAAGTTCCTGCCTCCCAGGTCAACAGCCTCACAGCCATAGGTATGGCAGTCATGCCTGGTTGTGGCGCGCCTGCTGGGGTCCACAAGGAGGAAACTGGGACGGATCAGAGGACAGTCTCCTGAGATGGTGATGAACCTGACATGGATGGAAGAAAGACCCAGGAGTTGAGTCAGTGAGCAAAACTCATTAATGCAGGGGCTTTAAGCACTTATATAATAGTCGGGGTGGGGGGGCTCTTTGACCAGGAGGTGGGCAGGACAAAGGAGAAGCCTATGTGTTTTTCTGCAATGGCTTTTTATGGCAGGAAAATTGTAGCCCTCTGAGATAGGCTTACGGCTTGTACCATTTGCTTCCAGAGGATAGAGGACATTGCCTCAGGAGGGTAAGCTTTAGGAATGCTACTGTTCAAACTATACTCCTCTGGGGGTTGGACTGCAGGTGCCTGATCAGTATGGTGAGTGGGAGTGGCTCTCATCTGCCTGCCTTCTAGGTTTTTGGGGTGAAACCAAACTTCTAGGTTATCAGGGAAAGAATCTCTCTCTCTCNATATATATATATATATATATATATATATGTGTGTGTGTGTGTGTGTGTGTGTTTGCATGTGTCTATACATTCAAATATGTTTCCTCACATGTCCTTCTGTATGAACACATCAACTCGGAGCCTGAATGGGTAAGGAGCTAAACTGGGAGTTCCCAAATATGAAACACAAATGCTAAGAAATACTAAAAAATGTTCACTATCTTAAGTTATCAGGGAAATGAAGGTTAAAACCTGTTTAAAATTGTATCTTACCCCTCTCAGAATGCCAAAAATCCAATAATCAAATAAAATCCTGTCAGGAATTGAGGAAAGGGAACCTCATTCACCCTGGCGACAGTGCAAACTGGCACAGCTACTATGGAAATCAAAGTGGACATTCCTCAAAAAGCTTGAACTTGATCTACCATATGATCCAGACATACTACTCTTGAACATACGCTCCAAAGACTTTATACCCTACTACAGAAATACCTGCTCATCTATGTTCATTGCTGGCCTTTTCATAATAGCCAGAAATTCAAAACAGCCTAGATGTCTACCAGCTGATGAATGGTAATGAAGTTGTAGTATGTAGACACAATTGAACATTATTCAGCTCTTAAAAAATTATAAAATTTTCAGGTAAATTGATGGAAATGGAAACAATTATACTGAGTGAGGTATCCCAGACCCAGAAAGACAAATGTCAAATGTTCTTTCCTCTGGATGCTAGCTTTGAAATATTATACCTGTACATCACAAAAAGAGATCAAAAGGAGTTATGCCATAACAAGGGCAGTGCCCTTTTATAGATCTCAAAATCTAATGGAAAAATGAAACTTCAATGCCAGAAATGGGGATTGACTCCCTCTCTTGAAGTAGTTGAGCAAGGATCCCATAGATCCACAAAAATATTGACTATTGCATCTTATCTTAGATACTCAGCAGAGCCTCATGTTAAGACAATGCATACTGAGTTGCAGAAAAAAAGAGAAATTAATCTGTTACACACTTCAGAGCCTCATCTGTATTTGTTAATTTTCATGGTGCTTGAAGATGCTGTGCAAGCTACTGACAGGAAAAAATAACCATCAGTCTTACCCAGGTGTGAATCCTGTAAACTATAACACGTGGCCTGGCAAGATATGCCCACTGGTGCAATAGCAGCACAAATATTATGGGATTAACCAACCACTCTAATTGGATTTAGGTCTATTTACTAGGATGAAGACCATACCTGATATTGATATCAGGAACCTGAGGCTAGACAGACCACAGGATATAGGGGAGGACTGAATACTAGTTTTCTACTAAATGGTTATTACATTAAGCTGGCTCTTAATGACTTATTGTTATGTGCATAAATTAATGCATCTCATAACTCTCACCAGAAAAATGTTACTTATGCAGAAGATGGTAATTAACACAGAAACCCACAGCTGGCCAACATGTAGAGAACAAGAAGCTACAGAGAAATTATCCCTGAATAGGACACCTGATACAAACATCTTCCTCCAAAAGGTCAGAGATCCTTATGGGACAGAGGATAGAAAGATTGTAAGAGCTGGAGGTGGTGGATGACCACAAGGAAACAGAGTGCTCCAGGCAACTTACTCATATGAACTCACAACAATGGTGACAGCATGCACAAGTCCCATGTAAGCTCAAACCAAGAGAACATCCTGTCATATACATGAGGAATTGGGTAAGAAGTTACAACCCTACCTAAGGAAATTGTGGCAACAGATGTCTTATGGCAGGGACAGAGATAGTCTCTTTCAAGCAGGGGACTCTTTGTATGTCAACCAGGCTCCAAATGATGAACCCAAACTGAATGATATTTGGAGACACAAATTAGGCTCTCTAAGTCACTCTCTCCCTCCCCCTTCTCTCTCTCTCTCTCTCTCTCTCTCTCGTATAATATATATATATATAAGATATATATAATAGGCATATATATTATATCTAATTATATTTATATAGAGAGAGATGTGCTATAGCCGTTATATATTTATGTAGATTTCATATAATATGAAGTGAATAAATTGGGTAAGATGCAATAAGGAAAGTTGGAGAGAAGGGAGGTTATCTAAATACCATCAAATTTTATTCTATGAAAATTACAAAATGCAATAAAAAAAAGAAAAAGTCCTTTGAATAATATCATTTGAGTTGATCGAGCATAGCTCCTGGGGGCTAAAATTGATTACAATTGAAAGGGATGGTGCAGTGGTACTTTCCGAAAATTAAAAAAATAATTTATTGAGTTATAATTAACATAGGGTATTTACATTCTCAAGTGTACACTCTAATAGTTGTACTAGGTTCAGAATTGAGTAACCATCACCATATTTTTAAGTTTAGAATATTTTAATTGTTTGGAATTTTGTAAAATAATATTTTTACAAACAAATTCTTCTGGCTATATGTACAAATGAAAGCGGTTTGGTAAAGTGTTATTCTTGTTTGTAAATAGTAAAAAAAATTAAGTTTTTGTCCCTTGCTTGCATCTTTGGCACATAATATTAATAGGAAATATGAGTGAATTCTACATTTTGATTCCATGGTGTTAGTGAATTGCCTTTTCTTGTTTCAGACTCTGTCGCCTCAGCTGGTACATAAAATATTTGGGTCTGAGAATTATATACTCTGTCCACTGGAGCTGGTTTTTTTTGTAATAAGTGTCAAAGTTTGATTAAGAGTTTGTTGTTTTTTTAATTTTCATTTTTTTATTGATGCATTGTATATTTCATACAATCATTTTGCAATTCAGTTCAGGCCATATTTCCCTTTCCCTCCCCCCACCCCACCCCCCCCAATCCGATCATGCATTCTGCCATAACTGTCCTGCATCGTTCACTCATTTTTTTTTTTTCATTTTTTTACATAATGATAATTTAATGAGTACAAGCATCCTCATGTTAAAACAGTTTGCAAGCAGTTGTGCCCAATCCCACACAGCTCATGGGTTTCACCATCCAGCATGGGGGGCCTGTAGGGTTCAATCAAGTTGAGCAAATGAGTGTCCAGACTATATTGGCTTAGTTTCAACCGTTCATCCTAATCGTAGCCCTTAAGTCTACCAAGCCCCCTCTTCCGCAGATTGGTTCCCTAGGCTTAGAAAAGGGGCACAGGTGGAATAGAAGTAAAACAGTCTACTTTTGGTCTGGAGCGGTTGTCTTAGATCCTGGTCAATTCTGGCTGTTTTCCTTTCATGGGCTTTACAGTTTTGTCCAGGAATAACCTTCGGATCCTGACTAATGAAGCACAAGCAATTAGATATATAGGTATTTAAACATACTAAGTGTTATGGTAGGTTTTTGGGTATAGACACAGATGTTTGGATGTTTTGCTAATCCATGAACTGTCACTTTTCTGTAAAAGACGGGTCTTACATGGCTCATAACATCTCCTGCCCCAATTAGAGGATATAAGCTTGTGGCATCAGCAGTGGGTTGTTCCTCCAAGGAGAAGAGCTAATAGCCAATTAGATGTGGGAATATACAGGCAAAGGGCTGCCTCTGCTGCACAGTATTTGCAGGAGGTGAGGTGTAAGCTGGTGCTGGCAGGGAGTCTTGCTTGACTCAGGAGACCCATATTTGGCTTTATTGGTTTTAAGTGGCCTTTTTAACACTCTCTGGTATTCCAGAGACCATCTGTACACTTGGCATGCGTGGTCTCAATACATCTTTCCATGTTAACATCAGTCTATCTTCAACAGCAGGGCCTTATTGGCTCTCCCTTCTTGAGGGTAGCCCAGTTTAGAAGGCAAAGAGCTGTACCTTTTCTGGGGGCTTTGGATCCCCTGGCCAACAGATCCTTGGGAGAATAAGCCATTGCTGATGTCAGAAGCTCCTGTATTAATATATCTTGCTTAGTGCATAGCTTAAGGAGACTTTTAGTATTATATTGGGTCTGAACAGAGAATAATCCTTTTTACAGTTCCTATGTCTAGTAGTCAATTAAAGAAGGCAGTGTTGGGGCTTGGAGGGATGGCCTAGTGTTAAGAGCACCGAACGCTCTTACAGAGGACCCAGGTTCGATCCCCAGCAACCCACATGGCGGCTGAGAACCGCTGAAACTCCAATTCCAGAGAATTCCAGTTTCCAGGGGAATTCCGACCCCCTCGTTTCTTCTGACCTCCGAGGCTTGCATGACACAGGTGGCAAACTTGATGCAGACAGTACATTATACACATATGAAATAAATGAATTAAAAAATAAAAAAAAATTAAAAAAAGAAGGCAGTTTTTCCGGTTTTATAAGAGATTACCTCATGACAGTTGGCCCCAATTTACAATTGGAGAACGACCTCATCATCATGCATATTTCCTTGTTCTATGGGGGGAGGTAGAAAGTCCTTGTATTAACCTTGTGGCATCTAAAAGGTAAGTTTCATTACGACTCCAATTACTAAATAGTTGTTACAAGTAGGATCCACAGAGAGATTTGATGCGTGTGTAAGCAATCTGAGGCTCTTTTTTTTTTTTTTTTTGTCTTTTCGAGACAGGGTCTCCCTGTAGCTCCCGCGGTCCTGGAACTCGCGATGTTAGACAGGCTGGCCTTGAACTCACAAGATCCACCTGCCTGCTGGCCTCCCAAAGTGCAGGATTAAAGCGTTCACCACTACACCTGGCAAATCCTTCCTCTTTTAATAAGTAACATTTTTATTGATTAGTGAAATTTCATACAACGCATTTGACCATTCTTAGACCACCTTCCCCCAGACTTCTCAGATCCACCCACATTCTCTATCCTCCTCTTTTGTTACTGGTTTTTTTTTTTTTTTTTTTTTTGTTTTTTTTTGTTTTTTTTTTTTTTTTTTTGTTTTTTTTTTTTTTTTTTTTAGGCTTGTTGAGTGAAGTTTGTGGTCCCCAGTACTCATCCCCTGGAGCCTGGTTAACCTGCTCATCATCACACCCCTAAATACCTGACTCTCTCTCTCCTGGCAGCTATCAATTGCCAGTAGCTCCTCAGCTAAACTGGAGCTGTGCTTCCATTTTGTTTGGCTTGTGGTTGCACAGATTTCTGCAAACTTCCATAAGCACTGGGGTTCATATGTGAAATTACATGTTGCTTCTGGAAAACACTGTTTCCTCGTATTCATTTACCTCCTTTGCTCTTTCAACCTTTCTCCCCCTTTTCCAACATGCTCCCTGAGCTTGCTGGGCAGAGATGTATTGTCCTATTTGGGGAAGAGCACTCTGCCGTCTCTTATTTTCTGCGTGCTGACCAACTGAGGATCTCTGGGTTAACTGCCATCTGCTAAAACAAGAAGCTTCTCTGGTGAGAGATGAGAGGTGCACTAATAGTGATGCCTCATTAGAAGTCTGTTTAATACCATGTTAATTTGGCAGAATAATACTAGATTCTCATCAATGGCCTATGACATATCTAGCCACATGATCTGGTCGCCATGCTAGATATAGGCTCATCTTATGAAGTAGGCCTTCAATTCAATCACAAGGTTGTTGGTTACTGACATGATATTGATCCCAGTATTTCACTAGTGGTGTATCTTACTAGCCTAGTCATTATTGTAGTTCACAGGGTTCACAGTGGTATAAAACTGATCACTACTTTTCCGTGTTGGTAGCATGCATAGCACCTTCTAGCACTGTGAAAGGTAGCCAGTAGAAATCTAGTTTCAAGGTCAATAATGACTTCATGTTTTTCACATTTGTTTTATAACTCATGTATGTGTATGTTCAGTTAAAGAGTCTTATCATCAAGTTCTGGTAACTAAGAGCAATATGAGAATAGCCAGTATTGTGGAAGGTATATGGGTCCCCTCTGGTCAGCACCTCTAAAAAAGAGAGTGTCCATAACTGGCATTGGGCTTTCTATTTCCTAGCTTGTAAGGTCTTGTAGGGAAATTGCCCCAAGAGTTTCTTTTCAGTGTGTGTTACAGCAATTAAAAAGGTAAAGAATGAAATATGTAAATGTGGCCATTGACCCTACTGAAAAGAAAATGGGAAATTTGTTGTAAAAACTCTGCTTTTATTATGGCCATACTATGGCTCCAAGTCTGAAGAACATTAATGAAGAATTAGATGACATCTAACATTTGATTCCAAATCATACAATCTCTGGGACTATTTCCCTAAAATAGAGAACTTTATCTTTGGAAAAATCCTGTTTTTCAAACAATAATTTGGGGAGGTAGAAAAATCACAGTGAAAATTGTCTTGTAGAAAGAAAAAAAATGTGATGCCCTCCTTGCATAGTGCAGAATTTTGATATTTTCAAATATTATAAACCATCAGAAATGAAAAGTCTTGTGAATTTTTAAAAATAAAGCTGATAGGATTTACAATTTTACTGTAAAGCAAAACGTGAGTCTCAGTGATTTAAAATCAGGTGCTCCCTATTGCAAAGCTCCTATTATCTCCTCATTCTGTGGGGTAGCTGTGGAGTAGGTGAAAGAATGAATGGGTCCAGTAAAGGAACTGGGAATGGGTTTTTGTCATTTTCTAAAGGCAGGTATAATTTCAATTTCCAAGAAATTTAGAGGTAACTAAAAGGTCATTGAATCTTGTTTTCAGCAAGGAAATATTTAGTGCTATGCTTTCATTACTTTAGTGACCCTGATCTTTCAACCAGAAAGTACTGGGTCCCTAAACTGTAGTGTTGCTATTTATTCTAAATAGCCTCAGGCAAAGATGCTCAACCAGTTTGCCTCATTCTCCCCATCCAAAGAATGGTGGTAATGATGTTTACCTGCCTTTCAGGAGAGTTATGAGGCATAATCAGTTGTTTGTATAGTATTTTGCAGATGAAGAATTCATTGTAAATGCTAAGCACCATTATTATTATGGCAGTCTTATGTTAGGTGCACAATTGGTTTTTTTTGTTGTTTTAAAAATACTGCAGTTTTCCATCTGTCATTTGTAATTCATCAAGCAAAAGCTAAACGTGAATTTGTTCATATTCTCCTACTAAGAAATGTATCTAAGTAAAAACTCATGACAATGTGTATTCAAGTACTTTGAGGAAGGCTCTGAAGAGTCAGTCACCAGGCAAAAATGTTAAGCAAAGGATGTGTAACTATTGTCAGATATATGTTCATGGTCCTGCAAATGTTATACTGAAATATGAAATAAATGAAAATTGAAATAGAAGAAAAGCAGTCAGAACTAGATCCTTGAGTGGACGCCATATTAGTGAGACACTTGACGTGATGGTGATTTGGGCTCTTTCCCTTCATCATTTCTGTTCTCTCTTGCTTCTTATTTGCTTTGTCTAGCTTTGCTCATATTCTTTTAAAATTAAAGTCAAATGAAACAATGTAGTTTAATATAGAATTGATCTAAATTCAGAAGTCCTTTTCTGATAGTAACTATCATGGCCCACTTTGTTTACTTATTTGTTTATTTGCCTGTTTGAACTCAGTTTTTCCAAACTTCTTTCTGTTTGGACCTACTTCACTAGAGTCAACCCTTTGTTGAACAACAAGTAAAGATACAGTGTAGCAGGTCTAAGCATAATTGTCTCCCGAATCCAAGCACTTGATAAATGTTCTGTTTCAGCTAAAAAAGATGTATAATGTTTCCCTTATACTAAATTTCCTAGTGAAAATCTTTAATAACTAAAACTGACTATAATTTCCTCCTTTCGACTGTTCTATTTCAAGGTCTTGTAAATCCTTTTTATTGATTAGCTTTATACAGAATGCTGTTGAGCCCTAAACACAAGAAATTAAACTGAATGACAGGTGGACTTTTTTCTGTGGGCTTTCAGCTAACCCAGCAAAAAGGAATTTTAATGTAATGGTTGACTGGAATTTTTCTATTTTTTAAAAATTCTTTTAATGTGTGTAATCCTATGTCACTTTTAATTATGAACTTAAGTGCAGAATAGAATGAAAAACAACTTAAATACTTTCCTCAATTTCAATTTTGCTTCTTTGAAATATTTTTAACTCAAATGTAAATATACATTATTTCATTAAAAGAAATAATAAAATTCCTTATCAAGTTATTTGATGTGAAACCATGAAACTGGTAAGGAAGTCTCTTGTGTGGAAGTCTGTGGCATCCCTTTCCATTTATTTTGTACAAAGAAAAAGCACCTTACTTTTCTAAATGTAAGTGATTAATATATATTGTCAATGATATATTTGAGTGGGGAAATATTTCCACCATAAATCCATAACATAATGTGGTACAACTAGTTAAAAGATGTGAATGGAAGTAAATAAAATCTTCTGCATATGTTTAGAATTCCTGGGTTTTGTTTTGCAATTGAGAAAGAAAGGGTAATTTTTTTTTTTTTTTTGGTCTTTTCGAGACAGGGTCTCCCTGTAGCCCCAGCTGTCCTGGAACTCACATTGTAGACCAGGCTGGCCTTGAACTCACAAAGATCCACCTGCCTCTGCCTCCCAAGTGCTAGGATTAAAGGCATGTGCCACCACACCCGGCTTATAGAAAAGGTAATTTTTAAAGGGAAAAAAAAAGATTCTTCTTGATTTGAGTACCAATTTATCCAGAAGCCTCTAGCTACCAACAACATTTAGGTAACAAGACCTTAGTGCTCTCATGTCTCATACCTCAAGGGGCCACTTTAAAGAGAAGGCCTGTATGTGTCCAACTCCTTGGAGGAATAACCCACGGCTGATGCCACAAGCTTACATCCTCTAATAGTTAGGAGATGTTATAAACCACACGAAGACCCTGCCATACTTAACAGAAGAAAATGTAATTCATGAATTAACATACCATCCAAACATCTGTGTCTATACCAAAGTAACCTACCATAACAATTAGTA
>VZQC01011281.1:1470732-1518970 GCA_009823505.1 Rhizomys pruinosus | reverse complement strand
ATATATATATATATATATATATATATATATTCCAGTAGTGAAATATTTTGTACAATGAAGTCACAAAGCTAGGTTTGTCCTGAGTTGCAATCCCCTAAAAACTTAAGGAATTCCTCAAGTCACCACAGGTGACACAGTAATGCTGTACTTCCTGCCTCTTTCCATGAATGCTGACAAAATGACTCTGAACCTGTGAGCAAAAATTAACATCTCCTTCCTTAAGTTGTTTTGGTCAGGTATATTGTTGTAGCCATAAAGAAAATTTACACAAGAAGACTGAGTTAATTGGTATGATAAATCTGACCATATGGTTCTTAGGTCTTGAAATTGGTTTGTGAGAGAAATATGGAAGGGTTTGGAGGTTTCAGGTAGAAAATGGGAACTGGGCTAAAAGCCATTCTTTTTGCATTCCATAAAAAATCTGGCCATTTGCTTGTGTTCTGAAATTTTAAGTGAGGCTAAATTCAGAAGTGATGGAGTAATTTTCCTAGAGGAAACTTTAGGACACCATAGCATTCAGGTTGTGTGATCATTGCTTACTGCTTTTAGCTAAATATAGGGAGAAAAATCAAGGTCAATAAATGGAAGCAAAAATATGTAGAAATGAAAAACCTTGCAGATTTGCTAAGAAAGGAGTGTGAATTCATTTAAGGTTGTGGGAAAAGCAAGTTCAAACAAATTGAGACCTTTATTAAAGAGATCAACATCATGACAAACAAGCTTTGTACTTAGTATTCAGAACATAGGAGACTTGTCTTAAGGATGAGATCCCTACATAGAATGCCCCAGGGTATCAAATACACATTAATTTGAAGACTTTTATTTGAAAGGAGCATGGTGAATACATGCTATCTACAAAAAGAGAGGCTCCTGGGCCCCAGACTGCAAACTGGCCACGAGGGAAACAGTTTTCCAATTCAGTCACCCAGGCAAACAGGAACCATTGCAGCTAAGACAAAAGGGAGCCTGACTTCAATTTCAGTAGGACATAGCATTGTCCAAACTGTGATAATTTGGCACAGTTTGGCACAGAAGGGAAGAGCTATGGGGTCATGGAGTTCCAAAGAAAGGCAGATAATATGTGGCGGGAGTGGACTTCTTTTAATAAACAGTAGAGACTCCTATATGTGAAACATTGAGAGGGAACGCCTGGGTTTTGGTCTTGGTTTCTTCCAATCATCTTTGCTGTTCTCCTATCCTTCCTTTTGGGATAGGAATACTTACTTAGCCATGTGTTTCAGAAAAGAACTTGAAGTTTGGAATTGTGAAGTATGGCAGGACTCTGGAGATTGTGGACCCTCTGCAATTCAAACTAAATGAACTTTTCATTGTGAGGTGGACCTGAGCTTTTAGGAGTCAGAGACAGAATGTTATTGGTTTGAATCTGAAGTGTCCTCTATAAGCTCGTTTCAGTCTCTATATTGTGTTATTTTGAAGGTGGGTGGCAGAAATGAGACACTAGAGATGGGCCTTTGAAGGTTATACTTGCCTCTCATTCTGAGCTGGATTCTCTTCTCCATGTCTGCTGCCACATGAACATCTGAATTACACTCCCATCTTCATGGGTAGAACTGCTTCTGATACTGTATCTTCCCTGCACTGAGGATTGAGACCACTCTGGAAGTGTGAGCCAAAATAAATCTTTCCTTCTTTAAGTTGCTTCCATCAAGCACTTTCTCACCGTGATGAGAAAAATCAATACTAGACAGAAAATAATGTGCTGCATTAAAGCAAGATTAAATGAATTGAAGGGACTTTAAGGACCAATGCTCTTTCAGGCCTATATTGGCTTTATAGAGAAGATGTATGGGTAGATAGAGAACTCATGTGAGGCTAGTGATTTACATGCCTTTGGCTTTCTTCATTCATGGAAAAATGTATACTAGCATTAATGAAGCAGAAACAATTTGTTCTGAGATTTGTATAATTAGTAATATGTATATGTAGAGTAATGATGAAGTCATATACAGGGGAATGTAGTTTCTTTTTCAATAATATATTTGCTTTCAAAGTTCTAAGATGAAATACATTAATAATTCAAACTTTTGAAATGGAAGCAGTTCACTCATAGTACTCCATCCAAATCATTTGTTTACCCAAGAGCCCGGATGGAGGTCACATTGAAAGGCAGTGCCAATCTATTCACTATACAGCCTCTGGTTGTGAATTCAGCACTGAGAAGGAATAAACTTCAGTTCAGCAGGTTCAATTGGGTTTGTTACTTCATGGTAAAGAACTTAGGTGAGATGGGGCTGTAACTGCCTAGTGCTAAGATTGATAATATCAATTGCTATTATTATCACTTTGACTATTATTATTTAAATAAATATTTTATTAACTCTTTGAGAATTTTATACAATGTAGTTTGGTCATATTCACCTTCAATTCATCTCTTTAACTCCTCCCAGATCCAGCACCATCTTCCCACCCCTTAAACTTCATCTCTTCTTTTTCTTATTCAAAAATCTGTCTTCTTCCATTTGTGCTGTCCATAGGCTTCTGGGTATGAAACCTCTAAATTGTGGTTGACCTACCCAGATCTATACACCCTTAAAGAAAACTGATTCTCCTTTTCCCAGAAACCATCAACTTTCCATAGTTCCACAGTTAGTACAGCCAATTTTTCAATTTTCTTCAAGCTAAACACCCTGACTTCTTGTGACGCTTCTTCATCACTGGATAATATACATAAAAGTATCTATCAGAAAAATATGAAAAGTTGAGAAATACTGCCATAATTTATAAGTACTTGCTATGTGCTTTCAGAAGGTTCTATGCTGGTTACCAGGAAAGAAATGCCTGGAAAGCTGCTGGGGAAGCAGGCTAACCCAGTTGTGAATGCTATAATGTAATATATGCAACTATGATGCAAGACCTACCTGGTGTAATACCAGCACAACTCTTATGAGGATAATCCACTGCTCTCTGATTGGATGCTTTCATCATATGTAGTGGGGTGTGTGTGTGTGTGTGTGTGTGTGTGTGTGTGACTGGATTTGAGAGCTTGAAATTCCAACTTTGGAATTTCAAGCCTGATACTATAAACTGGTCAGAAGTTCAGGGTGTGGGATGTCATAGGCTTGGGGGTTGTGGACTTACCCTTTCATTTATATAAATTGACATGGTATCAAACTGCTTTATAAACATGTATTTTTACACACATAGACAAATACTAACTTCAGCTTTAATTGGAGGATCTTCTTTTTAGAGACCCTTGGCTGGTCAAGGTGTTGAGAGCAAGGGACGATTAGCTGCTCAGCCTTAAAGAGAACATTTGTAGCATTCCCCACTAAGGCTTGGGGAATATCATGGAAGAAGTGGCAGAAAGAATACAAGAGCCAAGAGTAAAGGGTGATGAAATGCTGTCTTCAGTGCATGATCTAGCCATTGCTATGATGAACACACAACAGGTACAGTTTCCTGCACTGGGCCTGCACAAAACTGTTCTTGTCAACAATTAGTTATAGATGGGTTGGGGGCCCATGGGGACTGACCTGTCCTTGAAAAACAAGATTCTAGACAGAGGAAATAATTGTCTTCCTTTGTGTACCCACCGGCTTTCATTTGATAGCTCTATACCCACTATCACACAGGTAGGCCTGGTTAAACTCGGACATAATCCCCACCCAAAACAATGGAACAAGGGAACAGACACTGTAGGGAGGAGTAGGGGTAAGCAAGGGTGGAGAGAGATGAGAGAGAGAGAGAGAGAGAGAGAGAGAGAGAGAGAGAGAGAGAGAAGAGAGTGAGAGTAGTAATAAGAATGCATTACATATATACATGTATGAAATTATCAAAGAACAAATGTAATTAGTTAAGAAGACAGATCAAAGAAAACAGTCACTCTGACATAACCTTGTATTGAAAACAGTCTCTCTTCCTGTTATTTTGCTATTTATTACAGTACCACTGCCTTTTATTGAACATTTTAGCAATTTTCATACCATGTAATTTGATGGTATTTAGAATCACTCTCCTATAGCCTCACCTCCCTTTATTAGCCCCCACCTAATTTAATGTACTCTAATTTAAATCTATAATAAGGGCTATAGAGTCTAATTTGTGTCTCCAAATGTCCTTCAGGGTAGGTTCATCCACTGGAGCCTGGTTAATATACAAGCCCCATGCTTGAAAGAGGCTGTCTCCACCCTTCTCATCAGCTATCTGTTGCCACAATTTCCTTAGGTAGAGTTGGAGCTTCTAACCCACTTCTTCATGTATATAGATTTTTTTTTCTTGTTTGAGTTTGCATGGGACTTGTGCATGCTGTCACCACTGCTGTAGGTTCCTATGAATAGCTGACTGACCAGCTGTTTGGACAACTCTGGCTCTTACAGTACTTTTTGCCTCTTCTGCACTGATCTCTGAGCCTTTTCCTATTTAGGAATAAGTACTCCATAGCCTCTTGTTCTCTACATGTTGGCCAGTTTTGAGTTTCTGTGTTAATCACTGCCTGTTATATAAGGAAACTTCTCTGATGAGATTTGTGAGAGGTATTAATTTATGGGTATAACAGTAAGTCATTAAGTGTCAGCTCAATATGATAGCAATTTAATAGGAAACTAATATTGGGCTCTCCTTTTTGTCCTGTGGTCTGTCTAGCCTCAGGTTCCTAAGACTCATATCACTGTTCGCTATGGGCTCCATCCTAGGAAGCATAAGTTAAATCCAATGGAAGAGTAGTTGGTTACTCCCACAATATTTGTGCCACTGTTGCACCACTGGGGATATCTTGCCGGGCCAGTTCTTATTGTAGCTCACAGGTTTCACAGCTGACTAATGTTGATGATTATTTTTTCCTTCCAGTTTTATGCATTGTAACTTCTAGCACCATGAATGCTAGAGAAAAAATCAGTGCCAAAAATAAACTTCCTCTCTAGAAGCAATTAATTAGGGGTCCCTTAAAACCTCAAACAATACTGGTCATTGCCCTTGTTCTACTAAAACTGGATGGTAAGAGCATTATTAAAGTCAGTATATACATTTGTAGAACAAACAAGGAAAGATCAATCTGAAAACATAATCCTAGAAATATGTCTTTCAGCAAAGTATTATGTCCAAGTTTCTAAACAACAGTATTTATTGTTGCTTTTAGAAGAATTGATAAGGCAGAGTTGTGACCTTAGAGTGACTGATGCTATTGGTGATTGTGTTTGTGCATGTACACATGTGCTTTACTTTATATTAAATCACTCCTTTAGTGTTTCTCTTGCTAATTAGTTAGTTCAGCTATTTTAGGAGAAGAATTGACTGTAGAATTCATATTATCCAGTAATGGGCAAAATGGGTCTACACATTTTATTTTTTCTTAATCCACTAGCAGCAAAACTATAAACTTAAGATCCTAAATATAATTCTTACACATTAATTCATTTGAATGATTTAAGAAGTATATTAAATATTCAAACATGCCACTTGGGTTCACAAAAGTCAAATGCATATGAACTAAATGGTTAACCCAAATGGCTCCTCAAAGACCCATTTAAAGCTGCTATAGTTGAGACAGGTAAAGTCTTGCTGAATTATTCTGACTGCACTGTTTGGCTGTTTTAAGGGTTTAAGCAATCTGCCATGTATACATATACCTTTTACAGGACAAAGCAACTGACAAATTTTGGAAATAAATTTGGCTAAACTTCCCTCTGTATAAAAAGAGTAGCTTATCCTGGAAGTTACAAGTGTTTTGCCCTCAGTTTCACCCTCAGATAAAGAGCTGGATTACCAGTGTTAGATGTTTCTTTTTTTTGCATAAACCATGTTTTCTAAGAAAAGATAAATGTGCATGTATAACTTGTTATTTTAGAATCACTTATCATATCCAAAAACAAGGTCCCTGATCTACTTCACAGTGAAAAATAGTTTCCTGTTAGATGACTCTTACCAACAGAGCTGTTCATGTTGAGAGAGAGGGAGAGGGAGGAGGGGTGTGTATAAAAAATAACCCTCTCAATTGCACAAAGGATGACTTTATAGGAGACCTTCAAACACTGCAAATCAGTTGAATGTCCTGCCGATCATTATTGAGACATCTGTATTCACTTCACACTGACCCAGCCACTAATCAGCCAGGAAGTACAACAAGCCCTGGTGGAAAGTATACAAAGATAAAGTACCAAATGGTATGAATATTAAAATCATAAATACAATAAAACAAGATAATGAGTGTCCTCAATTATAATAAAGCTAAAGCCCAATTAAAACATAATCACTAACTTATTATTCAGAAATTTTTAGAGATCATATTTAGCTGATTTGTTACACTCATTTCCCTTTAAAAGATTTCATCATCACTCTTTTTTGCATATCCACTTTAAGAAGATTCATTTATCCATCTAATTGAATAATTAGGCTTTTTTTTGATTAATTGTTTCAAATAGTTTCATGTCATGGGTATCTTCTTTCTGAAATGCTTTTATATTATCTTCTGTGCCTTGATGTTCTTGCTATAAATTACAAGTAATCATCTTTCACCTTTCCTTCTGGAACATCAGATGAGGACTGGGCTTAGTCAGAGAGTTTCCTACTGCTTCTTCTCTACATGCTTTACTTTCATTTTTTGGCTTCACAGCTGCAAGTGGTTCTGAGCTTCATCATACGTGATTATTTTAAACAATGAGGGTATAAAACAATTGTGGTCCTCCACCTTATGTTCACCCCTGCCATTGCATGCAAGCTTCAGTATCAAAGGTTTCCCCAGGGGTCTAAACCCAGCAGAAAATCCTGATTATAAGTGACATTTGAGTGGATATTTAGAATTAGTTTATTAACAATCATATCCAACTCAAGGGTCTTTATTAGCAGTATCATTCAGTGGCACAAGACAGAATCTAGAGCCACAGTGTTATCTTGGTTTGAAAGCAATATCCCACGTGGCAAATGATCTCAAAGATTATCTGAAGGTCAGCATCTGGGGTTGATTCCTTCTAGGACTGCAGAGTCTGAAATCCTGGCAGCCAGTCCAGAGAGTTCTTGAGGGGGGTTCCCTTTTGTGACAGCCACTTGCTTCTTTCTTGGGATAGGATATTTCCATTTGAGAAATTAGACAAACGAGGCTGTTTGCTAGGGCTGGACTGCCACATGCTACAGCCACTAATCCCACTTCCATAAGTGCTGCTGAAATGAACTATTTCTGTTGCTATGAATGCAAACTATGTTCTCACTTGTTCCTCAAAGTGGTTTAATTGATTCATAATTGTTCAGAATATTCTTTGAAAATTGCTCATTTACCGCTAATACACCTGTGATTGTTTCTTAAATATCAACAACCCACAAGTGAAAATTCCACAAACATAGAGCTAGTAGAGTCATTTAAATTCCACTTATGGACCAGTAAAGGAAAATTCACAAATTGGTTGTCAGTATGTGAAAGCATGGCACAATGTCTGCTTTATTTTTAAGAGTGAGTCACATCTGTCTAATAATGAAATAAAGCCATGTAAGGCTTTTATGAATTTGGATTAGAACATCTAGTTTCAGATTAAATATAAATAGAATTGAGCTATTAATGCTCCAGGAAAAGGTGGGGGATGCAGATTTCCCAATGTTTTAGCAGTAATCATACCATTGGGGAACAAACAACAGAGTGTCATGATTATATAAAAAAAGCATCTGTGATTGCTGAGTACAATTATGGCGATTTCATATATTGATTAACCTGTTCTTTAAAGGTAATAACTATGTTACAATTTCATTTCTAAGAAAGAAGCATATTTTGTTTAAGGGTTTGTAATACTGAAGATTATGGGTAAGTCAAGTATCAGGACAAGGTGATTACTTAACATCTGTGACCAAGTAAAAGGCTAAAGGAGAAAATCAACCAACATCTGCACTGTCAGTAAAATACTTGGGGGAAAAAAACACAAGTGAAGTGTGATTAATCACCATGGATGTATGATTGAGTCAATTGACTGTTACTTTTTCATGATGATTAATCAGCTACAAAAATTATAATTGTCCCACTTCTAGTGGCTGCATGCTGTGCCCGATGACATCAGCTGGGGCTATAGATATTCAATGTGTGGTTTTCAAAAGAATATGCAAATATGACTGGGTAAGGAGGGGTGGGGCTTCAATGCCATTGTAAGAAACACCACGAGTCCTTTGCTTTCTATTATGGTTGGTGTTTTCCTAACAGCTTTCAGAGAGGGCATTTCTTAGGCTATTATGACAATTTCATAACCTCATCACTACCACAAGAGAAAATTAGAGAAACCCATTTCTGCAAATTGGCTATTGTAATCTTGTTTAAGAGATGATCAGATCTCCAGTGATTTATTTTCTTCCTTTCTGCTGATTTCTTTCATGAAATATTATAAAATGGTGACATAAATATATATGCAACCATTGTACTCTCTAGTAGGGAGATGCTGGGGACCTGAGTTTCAGCATGTTGACATATTTGGCTTCCTTAGCATATTTGTGAAGTAAGCTAAAGAAACTGAGGTTACAAACATCCATCAGGTCTTTTTCATTTTAAGTGTGTGTGTGTGTGTGTGTGTGTGTGTGTGCCTTTTGAGCATCTGAACATTTCACACAATGGTTCTCAACCAAGCCCAGTTCCGTCCATGTCCCAACCCCTAATCAGAACTCATGCACACAACCTCCAAACTAAGCCCTATCTAGTTAATCTCCCCAAACCAGACATCCTTCTGTGATGTCAACACACCTAAAAATTCTAGGTAAGGCAGACTCATCCTCACCCAACAGAATTCAGTCTCCTATAATTTTCAGTCCAGGGTGAGTCCTCCACCCATTTCTCTTGCTCTGCTTTGAGACCTTGTCCCAGTTGGCATGGGTTCCGTGTCTGATGCCTACATTGCCACAGGTGTACATGTGAAAGCTTACAGTTGGTTGTAAGTCATTGCCTCTATGTTCATTCACCAGCCTTGGCACTTAAAATCTTTCTGCCCACTCTTCCACAGCAATCCCTGAACTGTGGCTAGGTCAGGTTCAATACTGGTGTCCCATCCAGGGGTACACACTCTGGGAGCTCCCATTCTTTGGAAGTTGACTAGTTGTGGCCTTCTGTTTCCCTCATACTTTATTGTGTATAGAGGCATTACTGGTGAAAAGTGAGGGGTGCACATCTAGCAAGTATGCTAAAAATTAGGTATGCGCAGAGCTTGTCCCTTACCAACCTAACCTGCCCTAGGCAGGTGAGACCATACAAGCAGCATTGCAGACCTGGGCCAATCATAAGGTGATAAGAGGAGAGCTGGAATTCCAACAGTACATAACCCCTAACCCTGCCCCCAGTAAACAAGTCTGAGACAGCTCGCCCTCTGTCTGCGTTCACCTGGTTCCCAGGGTATGTGACTTAACTCTGTGCCTCTCACCCCATTTCCTTTGGTCAGACCCCAAAATTCTCCAGCTGGCCTGGGGTATTGTCTACATCTGGCGCCCAACATGGTTTTTCAACACCCCCTCTCCGCTGGCGAAGGACCCCCTTCTTTGATTGGTGAGTAGGCCCCCCCTTTTTTTTTTTTTTGGTCTTTTTGAGACAGGGTCTCCCTGTAGTCCCAGCTGTACTGGAACTCACTCTGTAGACCAGGTTGGCCTTGAACTCACAAAGATCCGCCTGCCTCTGCCTCCCGAGTGCTAGGATTAAAGGCGTGCGCCACCACGCCCGGCGAGTAGGCCCCCTTTCATGTTCTTTGTTTTTCAGCCAGTCTTAGGGTGAGCACCTGCCCCCCCACCCCCTTTCCTTTCTACCGTAGCTTTCTGTGTGTTTGCCCTTGGCTAGGGAAGTACATTCCTGCACCACTGCTTTGTTGGTTCTTCCCTCTAACACTTAACCTCCCTTCCCATTTCCTGCCTTCATGGGGAACATCCCTCCCCATGTTTGGGAGCCACAGACAGCTGCCCTTAAGGGTCTTCTCTAGACACTTGGCCTTAAAATGAAATCCCAGGACTTGAATTCATTTGGGAGGAGGCCATTTGCATTGCCCCTCTTTGCCATAATAGCAAGCCTTAAGAGAGCCTTGGCGGAGGATGTTCTGCATGAGCATAACTCAGCCTGCTACAAGAACACCAGGGAGAAGTTGGCCCTGCCCTGTGTCCCTGACTTTCACCAGGATGAGGAAGGTTCCCCCTATCCCCACCCCTGAAACTCCCTTCAGCTGCCCCTGCTAGGGATACTTATTAGACTCCTGCTAATATACCCTTGGAGGGGGGTCCAGGAAGCTCTCTCCCACCTGGAGGGACTAGAGATATCTCGTTCGGCGGCTGTGTCTTTTGGGTAAGAAAGAGCTCAATTCTCTTTTTTTCTTTTTACTTTCATTTTGGTTTTGTTTAAACTCAAGTTTCTAGTCTGGGGCACTTGGTTAGGAGAAACTGGATGCAGTATTGCTCCTTGAATGCAGAGATGGTGAACGCCCTAACTTTCCACTAATAAAGTGCAAACATAGGGTTCATCTCAGTGATTTGGAATCCAGGCAAGGGATCTGGATTTTTGATTAAGGGACCTACACGGTGTTGGCTTCATGCATGCACCATTTCCTCTCTTTGTCTATGTCTTGTGTTTATGGTAACTGTTCTTCTGTGTGTCTAAGCACGAGTCTAAGTTTTTATGTGTGTTTGTAAATTGGTAATTATAATTGTCTCATGTTAGTTCCATCAAACAAAGTAACCACTTCAAGTTTAAATCCTTTAAAGTGCACAGAATCATTCATTTTGGCATGCCAGACTAGATATGCATGTGCAAACTTTAAGCTGGGTGTGGTGGTGCATGCCTTTAATCCTAGCACTTGGGAGGCAGAGGCAGGAGGATCTTTGTGAGTTCAAGGCCAGCCTGGTCTACAGAGTGAGCTCCAGGCCAGCTGGGACTAAAAGGGAGACCATGTCTCAAAAAATACTAAAAAATATTGATATTTAAAAAATGCTTTTAAAGTCCTAAAATTTGGTTTGTGTCTACTTTCAAAAGGGATTGTATGAGGCAACTTGCTTGCTTTGGAATTATCTGTTTTTTGTTGTTGTTGTTTTTTTTTTTTTTTGAGACCTCTGCAGGCCAGATTCTCTGGGTGTATGTATCCCTGATTTAACATTAACTAGCCTTGGGACTGAGGATGAATTCTTTTACCGAGTGTGGTGCCACACACCTTTAACCCCAGGCCTTAGGAGGCTGAGGCAGGCAGTTCTTTGTGAGCTTAAGGTCAGTCCATTTGGTCTGCTTTGGTGAGTTTCCTCTACCCAGCTGCTATCTCAAAGGACCAAAGATAATATGCTTCTTATAAGCTAGTAAATTTTGCATCAGCAGTTAGTCAGGAATTCTGGTCTGGCTTGGTAGGAGGTCTTTAGAACTTGGGGAATTCCTGAGCTCTCTGGAGTGCCCATGTGGCAACCTTTTGGTCTCTGCTAGAGACCCATTTTGGGGTCTGGCACCTGTCTGTTGCATGGCTTCCAGTAGGGTGCTGCATGGCTTCCAGGGTACATTATAGGCTCTTACCTCCAAGGAGTGAGGGAGAGCAGTCTGGAACAGCTTTTGGGCTCTGTTATGTTACTGCAAGAATTTTTGAGCCTGTTTCCCTCTCTCCCTTTTTCCTCATGGGAGGAAAAGGGAACTCTCTGGGTCTGTGCCCTCCTTACTGATCTCACAGGCAGGCTGTGTGTTTGTGTTGAGGAAGAGTTGGTCCTAGAGAACTGGGTGAATCAAATTCATGAAAACTGTACTTCACTCCAAGCTTTTAGTCTCCTATCCAGGTGTGGTGGTGCAGGCCTTTAATCCTAGCACTTGGGAGGCAGAGGCAGGCAGATCTTTGTGAGCTCAAAGCCAACCTGATCTCCAGGACAGCCAGAGCTACAGGGAGAGCCTGTCTCAAAAAAAAATTATTGTGATCACTTTAAGATGACAGAGCAGCCCTCTTGCCCCAGGCTCCTGATATTTTGAATGTGTGTTTGAGTCTTTTTATTTATTTATTTTTTTCTTTTCCAGACAAGGTCTCCCTATAGCCCCAGCTATCCTGGAACTCACTCTGCAGACCAGGCTGTCCTTGAACTCACAAAGATCCACCTGCCTTTGCCTTCCAAGTGCTAGGATTAAAGGCATGTGCCACCACGCCTGGCTTGAGTCTTTTTAAACTATGGAAGCTCAGTTCAGCTTATGCGTAAGAATCTATTTGGAGGGTGTAATTGCCTTAAGCCCTCATACTTAGTAAAATGTTATCCTGCCATGCCTAATCAGATATATAAATATTTTATTGGTATAACTTGGGTACTCTAAAAAAAAAAATCTTTCCAAACTCTCTTCCAGCACTCAGGAGACAAAGGCATATGGATATCTTGGTCCGGTTTGGGTGGAGAACTGATACCAGAATGGCTTGGGCCAGCCCTGTTTCTTGCCTCCAGGGTGGGAGAGCTACCCCTCCTGGGGTAGCTAATGGGTTTTATTGTGTTTCCTATCTGTTTCCCCCACCCCCTTCCTCCTCATAGGAAGCAAACATACATCCCTGGGTTTGAATCCCATGTCCTGCTGGTCTGCTGGTCTGGCCACTACTGGAAGTTCTCCAGCCAGGTGTGGTGAGCCACACCTTCAATCTGAGCATGCCTTTAATCCTAGCATAGCCAAGGTCTTTAGATGTAGAGAACATTACTGTAGGATTTCTGGGTCAGAACCAAATAACTGACCCAATTTAATCCTAAATTAAAAACAGGAAAATTTGCCTCACAACTAGACAACCTCGGTACTGTATAAAGTGTGAAGATTAAAGTGTTGTTACATTGACTGTTATAAACTTGAGTCATATTTTACTCTGATTTAAGTTTTCATCTCTAGAGTTTTCATCAAGGTGCTAATGGAGCTGTTTACAGGTAAATTGTTATGTGAGCTAAAACTGTTAAACAGTCCCTTCTTATTATTCTTAGAAGATTCACTGGTTTCTTTTCATAAGCAAAAAGTACCTCTTCTCAAAAGTGCACTTTGCAGAAGTTTCACTCCTTTAGGAGCTGTTACCTTGTAGCAGCTCAGTATTAACATCTAGCTGGTTCATGAGGAGAACAGAGTCTGACCATGGGGCTCTCCATGTGGATGCTGGTCACACTGACTGTTGGAGAAGGTATTTTTGTGGCCTTGAGATGGCAACCTCAGAGACATGTAAAGACTGAATTGAATTTTAAGCTAATGTGAAATCTTGGAAGAAAACGTTTTAATAAATAAATGCCTTAAAAGTATTTAAAATATTCTTCCACATTCCAAAATGTAAAATGTAACATGACAGATTTTATGTGTCTGTCATTGTGTCTGGGAAGGAAGGGCAGACTTTAGGCCCTTTGCAATCTGCTGTTGGAGGCCTGACAGGGCTACTCGAATCCTCATAGACATAGTCTTTGGCCCAGAAGGAAAGTTTTAAAAAGTTGCTGTGTGAAGCTGTTTGTCATTGAGCATTTGCATCCCTGCCATAAAGCAATCAGCATGGTTGCCTGCATGGATATAGAGGGTGTTTAGTCCTGAGATGTTTGAAACTAAGAGCTCAATTTTTATTGAGCACTTCTCTGATTTTTCAAACTATTGTATTTGAGAAAACTGTCCCGTTGCATGGAAAATAAATGTTAATTACTTAGTAAAATCTGAACAATTAAGGGATAATCTGTTTATGAATGTTATGTCTCATAGTAGCAAAAAGGGATATAAAATTGAAAAAAATGTTAAAAAGATATTTTTAGTAAGGATTTATGTGAAGATGATGAAAAAGTTTATGCAAGTGATAAAAGTCTGAGTAGGTTTGTTGTGACAGGTAAGAAGGACACTATATAAATAAAGTTAAATTTTTAAGGTTCAGTCAATTAGTTTGAAAATCAAAACATATATCTAGTCAAGGTTTGTTTAAGAGTGTTCAGTTTTTGTCCAACCTTTATATGCATATCACATGGCACTTCAAGGTTTAGTAAAATGATAATATACCTGTATAAAGTTAAATTGGTATAAACACTCAAACTAGTTTACTAGTTGCCTGAATAGGATTGTGAATATACAGAGTTGTTCAGTCCTCTCCTGGCTTGAAGCTGACTCCCTGTTACAGATTTGGATTAAATGGGCACAGGCAAATGGTAGGCTACTGAAAAATGTACTTTTTGTTTCTTGCAAGAGTTGTTTTTGATATTTCCCTTGACATAACCAGATAATTTGCCTCAAAAAGCTAGCTTCTATTTTCCTGAACAAGCTGCATGCAGTCCAAAAGAAGACAGTTTGGGTGGACTTGGTAATACTTAGTTTATTTCCTGTCTTCTGGTATGTGTTACAACTCCTGTCTTTCTGGGAAAACTATAAATCAGGATAAAGGGTCTGAGAAAGAAAAAGATTGTTCCCAATTATAGGAATTGTAGTGAACAGTTTTATATTTAAAATAAGCCTGAAATTATTTAATTCGATCTTGTGAGTTATGCCTGCTTAATGTATGGTGTTAAGTCCCTCCTCCAGTCAGTATTATACAAGGCTGCTTGAACTTTTGTCCAAGCTCTATCTACAATATTATACAGTAATTAAAGGTGGTAGGCTGGTGTAACTTAGCCTTTCTGTGTGGATAAGCACCATACATAATGTCCATACCAATTTGGCCAAAAACAAAAGTTGGTTAATCTGGGCTAACTGTATGGACCAAGAGAAAAGTATAACCAAAAGATAAGTAATCATTATAGTTCCTTTAAAGTCTGAGAGAGTGTGCCTCCATACACTAGATTTTAATTCATTTAAAGTCACATGAAATCTGTGGTTACCAAATAATAAAGTTTCCTCTTTTTGTTTAAGCAGTTACTTAAGGGAAAACTCACACTGTGACTATAGAGAATTCCTGGAAAGCAGATGCTGACTCCAGACATCATGGACAAATGAACAAAAGGAGAAGCCCAATAATTGATTCTTTGGAACCCCTCATTTAGAGATTCCAATGGACTTTTAAGTTTTTGTTTTGTTTTTTTTAATTCACCCTGGTCCTCTCTTGGTTCGTTACCTAAAAAATGTACCTAACTACTCTCACCTTCACAGGCACTAGTCAAGGATTTTGTTCTCTCTGTAACTATACTTTTTAGGGTCTTTTAGACAGATCCACTGAGCAGGGGTACCCCAGTTGCCACCTCTTGTACCCCTTTTCAGCATGGAAGAAGTCAGAGAGGTTGGCTCCCCAATTCCCTCTTGGCAATTGGAGTAACCTCCTCAGAGGGTAATGTGATAAAAGTAGGAGCTACATATTGGCTAGGCAATTTAGGGTCAAGACACCCCCCCCACACCAAAGAGCCAATTTCTTTCTCAGCTGAGAGCTGAGGACTTCCTGGATCTGCCAGTGGACTTATCCTTCTGGTTGCCCTGACTTGTGGCTCATACATTCTTAACTCACTTGTCAGATTTATTGACAGTAAGTAAATTCCATTTAAATCATGGTGCTAAGGACCCAATACAATCCCCTTAGCAGAGATCATTCCATCTTGGAGACACCAACTGTGGTTCACTCTTGTGAACTTCCTTCAAGGATTTGAAGGCCACATAATCAGAGGGAGAGATGAGTTGTGACCCCAGGTTTTCCTCATTCTGCCTGACCCCCTACCAAGTCCTCAATATTACATGTCTACATCGTGAGTTTGTGACATTATTAAAGGCCCATGGTCACAACAGTTTATTAACTACACCTTGATCCTTGGTTCTTAAATTATCTCCTTTAACTCTACCTGCCCGAGGTCATAGCCTTTGATACCAGCTTTGTTTCACAGGTGTGGCCTAAGCTAAAGTCCATTTCTGATCCTGCTACACTGGTCACCTGTGGCGTCCTCTGCCTCCTGGCCCTGCTCTGCCTTTTTCTCTTCAGGTGTCTGTTTCGCTTTGCCCAGGTCCTCTCAGCAAGGGTCAATAGGGACTCTGCATGCACCCCTCCTGATGAGGTGATTCACATCTGGCTCTCATCCATCCACGATTCATGAGAATAAGCTTATCTCTCCCCTTCATGATACCGCTATTGGCCTCTTCCTTCAGTGGCTGGCCAGTAAGACTCTGCAAAACCAGAGTAACCTAAGACAGGTGCAGTCAAATGTCGGAATGCCAAAGGTGGGGTCAACAAGTTTTGGGCACAGCACCCGAGCTCCCACTGGACTGCTCCTCACACAAAATTAAATACAAAGGGTGGAAATATAATAGCCAGTATGCTGAGAATTCCACATGCGCAGAGCTTGTCCCTCATCCACCTAACCTTCCCTAGGCAGGCTAGTCCATACAAGCAGCATTGCAGACCTGGACCAATCGTAAGGTGACAAGAGGAGAGTGGGAATGCGAACAGTACATAACCCCTAACCCTGCCCCCAATTAATGAGTCTGTGACAGCTCACCCTCTGTCTGCGTTCACCCGATTCCCACGGTCTGTGTCTTGACTCTGTGCCTCTCACCCCCTTTCCTTTGGTCTGACCCCAAAATTCCCCAGCAGGCCTGGGGGATTGTCTACAAGGTCTTATTAAAAAAATCTGTTTATGAGACATGGCTGTGTATTCCAC
This sequence comes from Rhizomys pruinosus, assembly GCA_009823505.1. Classification (NCBI taxonomy): domain Eukaryota; kingdom Metazoa; phylum Chordata; class Mammalia; order Rodentia; family Spalacidae; genus Rhizomys; species Rhizomys pruinosus. The sequence goes on along the minus strand of VZQC01011281.1, from coordinate 1,502,506 downwards.
TGCTATAATTTTAAAAGCTGTATAGATGTGATTTGTTTTGAACATCTACTTCCAAACTTCCTACAACTTCACCTCAGTGATATATCTTTGCAGTCGACTCTACTTACCTGTTCCTCTCAGGAAGTCCAGAGAGAATTTCATACAGAATCAAGCATACACAGTGTTGCTTCATAGGATAGGGTGGCCTGGTGCCAATAGGAATGTCATCTCAGGATTGGATGAAACTTTTAATCATTCTATTCCACATCCACTCACCTCCTAAAATGATTATCTTCATGATTAATTTGAAGATCTTAAGGTAATGTAAGTGATGGATTTTCTCTGGGTTGATTCAGACATAGCAACACTCTGCAGTAGGGTGGCATACATTGACGATTGCAGATTCAGATTCTTGCTTAGTGTAAGTTCCAACTCACCTTTCCAAATGGGATGATTTCTTTTCAAAATCCCTACAGATAATGTCTTTAAAGAAAAAATATAATTTACATTCCTTAAAAGTAAAAAAAAAAAATGAAGTTTCTTTCCTCCTAGTTCTAAGCAGACAGTTCCTTTCTGAACCTTCAGCTATAGAGAAAATGTCCACTAATGATCTCTAATGAAGTGCTTCTTTTTGCACACCAAGCGTTTTCTCTTTAAAGTTCAAGAAACAGCATGGATTTGCCAACACCATTTCCCTTTCAGTACATTGACTTTATTTCTGAATCGAAGCACTAATATGATCAGAAAAACATATATGTAAAGAATATTTTTTTAGTTTGTGTCTTAGCATATGTATTTATTCCAATGTGCTAAGACATAGCTGTATAAACATGGATCACCATCCAAATTATTTAATTTTAAATGGGAATTATTAACAGCTCTTACATACACATGTTCTTAAAACCCATAGAGGCCGTCAGTTTTATTAATCTGAATCACTGAAGTCTCTCAACTTCTTGTATTTAGATAAGAAGGAAAAACATGGGAGCTTTAGTCTCTGGAGCTTTCTCTAGGTACCTACTAATTGTTAATTATTAGACTAACTAAGTCACTGAAGTGAGTCATTTGGCTGGTGTCTCCAATGCTGTCATTTGCTACTACACAAATCAGCCTGGTGATAGAGTGTCTTTAAATTAGGTTACAACCATGCAGTTATTGGACAGGGAGTAATTGATAAAACCATTAGTAACACTTGTAGAGATAACAGCTAGCAAAATCATGCAACCATAATTATTCCTAATGGATACATGCTATAAATTCTGGTAAGAAAAAAAAATCTTGCATTATCTTTCAATCAAATCTGACAGTGCTGGAAGATTACCATATACTAAATGCTTGTGTATGAGAAAGTGACCTATCACAGTATCTTTGGTTTTCTTTTATCCTTCCTTATCAAAGTATGGTTTTTTATTTTTTTAGTTTCTTCTGGCAGCTTCCAATATAAGTAAAATGCAGGTCTTTTGTGAGTTTTAAAATATATTAGTCACATACAAAACATGGTAAAACATCTCAGAATGTCATATGGAGACATGTTTTGAGACAAATATTTCCAAGCTTTAGTATAATTTTAATAACAAAATTACTATTTGGTAACTTGCAGCTTTCCTATGAATTTTGATGTCACAATTCATGTTACTAAAAGATGGTTCATATTCTAACTTAAAAACCACAATTGTTTACTTATATTTTGATCCTTCCCATATGGTGGAATACAGAGATAAATCTCTATGGAGAAAATACAAAAAGATAAATCTAAATTTTAACAAACATTTCCTATTCTACTGATAACTTTTGTGACACAGTCTCAAGACACATAAAAGTGGCTAGCAGTAAGGAAATAAAATACATGTGTCTTTCTTGAGTGTAAAAATTATCTTAAATATGTGTCTTAGTTTCTTTCTCTGTTGCTGTGATCAAAGGCAGCTTGGGGAGGATTTATTTAATCCTAACAAGTTATAGATTATCCTTTGGAAAAGCCAGGGCAGGAACTCAAAGCACCATCCTGGAGGCAGGAACTGAGGCAGAGACCATGGAGGAAGGCTGCTTCCTCACTTGCTTCTCCTAGATGGATGCTTAGTTACCATTATAATGCAATCCAGGACCACCTACTTAGGCACTGCCCTGGCCATGGTAGGTTGGGCCCTTCAGCCTCAATAAGCAATCAAGGAAATGCTGTACAAACACACCCACAGACCAATCTAGTGCATGTAATTCCATCATCAAGGTTTATTTTTTTTTATTTTAATTATTTTTTAAGGAAATCCTCTATTTAGAACCTACTCCTAGTGGGTCATAGTTAATATTGTTTTCCACTAAATCACTAAAATTTTCTATACAGATTAACATAAATTATATACTATAGGGCTTGTCCACTCAATGAACATTAGTTTACCAAAAAAGAATATAGATTTAAAGTTTGTGAAGAATGATAAGTATATGATATCTTTATTTTCTTTTAAAACAAGGAATTTAAAAAGAGTATGGAAGCCAGGAGTGGTGGTGCACACCTTTAATCCTAGCACTCGGTAGGCAGAGACTGGTGGATCTTTGAGAGTTCAAGGCCAGCCTGGTCTACAGAGTGAGTTCTGGGACAGTTGAGGCTACAGGGATGCCCTGTCTCGAAAAGAACAAAAAAAAAAAAAAAAAAAAAAAAAAAAGAGTATGGAAAGGAAAAAAAAAAAAACCTCACAAAATTAGCCGTAAACCTGAGGATATTCCATGTGAATTTACAGAGCTGCTGCTCAACTTCATTGCACCTTTTCCCACTTCTCCCACAGTGTTCTTGAGGAAAGCGCTCTTGGATAGAGCCAGTTTCAGAGGACTGACGAGTAGGAAGAATATGACAAATGATCCAGCACACAAGCTTTCCAAAAGACGTGAAATAACATAGCAAAACTAAATTACAGACCATTCCTTCTCCTTATTCTAATGAATTTAAGGGAAAGAAAATCGCAGGGCTGGAAAGATGGCTGGGTGGGTTAGAGGGCTTGCTGTATAAGCATAGGAAGCCTAATTTGAGTTGTGCATATCCGTATCCAAAGCATGGCTCTCACCGCCTTTACCTCCAGGGTTACAGGGCTGGAATCAGGCAGATCCCAGAGGTTCATTGGCCAGCCAGGCCTAGGCAAAGAATGTAATGGAAAGCAAGAGAGCTAGAGTGAGAGCAAGGGTTAGAGAGGGAGAGAGAGAGAGAGAGAGAGAGAGAGAGAGAGAGAGAGAGAGAGAGAGACTCTGCCTAAAGGATTAAAGAGAACCATCAACCATGACTTTTCCTGGCTTCAACATGCTGTCTGCATGTCCCTGTGAATATATCACACATAAACGTACCACAGCAAATATAAAAATAAAATAAGTATTAGCCGGGCGTGGTGGCGCACGCCTTTAATCCTAGCACTTGGGAGGCAGAGGCAGGCGGATCTTAGTGAGTTCAAGACCAGCCTGGTCTACAGAGTGAGTTCCAGGACAGCCGGGGCTACAGGGAGACCCTGTCTCAAAAAGACCAAAAAAAAAAAAATAAATAAAATAAAATAAAATAAAATAAGTATTAAGAGTGAAATGATTTAAATACACACAATAGAAGGAAGAAACAGTAATACACTGGACTAATAAACATAAGGTGACAGAGCTCAGAAAGGAATGGAGTCAAACAATAAACCATGTTCTGAATGAAGTCTGGAAAACGAAGCAGGAAAGATACAGAAAACACAGCATTTTAGTAATACACTCCTAAGAAAGATGTAACTCAGTCACCTGGTAAACTGGCACCTTGTTGCAGGCGTCAGATGGCAACTTTTGTAGCCCAACCACTGAGACATCTCTCCAGCCCCTCAGTTCTGCTTTTTTTTTTTATGTTCTTTTATCAGAAACAAAAATATATTTATCATTTTTAGCTGATTTCATTCTTCCATGTATTAATATGTACAGTAACTGATCAAAAAAATAAAACTTGCCGGGCGTGGTGCACAACCTTAATCCTAGCACTTGGAAGGCAGAGGCAGGAGGATCTTGAGTTCAAGCCAGCCCGGTCTACAGAAGTGAGTTCCAGGACAGCTGGGGCTACAGAGAGACCCTGTCTCGAAAAGACCAAAATAAATAAATAAATAAATAAATAAATAAATAAATAAATAAATAAATCTTTTAGGTATACCTTGAAAAGTTAAAGAATTAAGGGAGGGTTACAAAGCCAGCAACAAAAAATTATTGTACAAAATATTAAACCAAACCAGGCATGGTGGTACATGCCTTTAACCCCAGTACTCAGGAGGGAGAGGAAGGCAGATCTCTGTGAGTTCAAGGCCAGCCTGGTCTAAAGAGTGAGTTCCAGGACAACTGGGGGCTTACAGGGAGACCCTTGTTCTCAAAAAAATACCAAAAAAAAAAAAAAAAAAAAATTAAACCAAGGCAAGCCATCTATTATGAGACTATAAATGACCTGGATGTACCTACACAAAGATGATCATTCTGGATGGTATAATGTAAGTCGGGTTTAAAATACATATACCTAATAGACACACCTTATGTACATGCAAAATAAATTAATAAAAAATGTAAAGCAGAAGAGGAAAAGCAGGAAGAAGAATGGACAGAAGGGGGAAAAATCCAAGGTCTCGACATCTAGAATGCCATAGATAACTGCAAAACAGATTAAAAAAACACATCTTTTTAAGGATGAAAAGAGTAAGTCATTATAAGACTCCATTGTAATAAAGTTATCTAGTAACAGAACACTGAAATGCATAAAGCAAAAATACCCAGCATCCTAAAATCTACAAGAATATACCTCAGCCCCCTACAAAGCAATTGGATGTAAACCAGATACTGTTGCTGAAATCTAAATCAAATGATTTGTAGTAGAAACAGCTAGATACTTGAAATTGCTTTGCTTTAAGATGACTGTTGACTATATTCAAATATCAGTTAAATGATTTCATCATAGTTGAAAATCAGCTGAAAATGTACAATTAACATCAAATGCAGCCAATGATTACATAGAATCAAAAGTAGATATAAAACTAGAAACTAGTAACAATATTGTTAGCCCCAAATCCCAAAACTTGAGAATTTTAAAATTCAGCTTCCTAAAACCTTGCAAAATAAAATAAATGTATAAAGAGAAGAAATAAGAAAACCAATAAAATTGAGACTATAGGGATAATAAAATTATATGAATATTTAGTATACCAGAACTAGATTTTTATTTTTTATTTTATTTTATTTATTTTATTATTATTATTTTTTTTTTTTGGTCTTTTTTCGAGACAGGGTCTCCCTGTAGCCACAGCTGTCCTGAAACTCACTCTGTAGACCAGGCTGGCCTTGAACTCACAAAGATCCTCCCAAGTACTAGGATTAAAGCAGAACTAGATTTTTAGAACAAACTATAAAACATTAATATTATAGTGTTTGAGAAAGAAGACTGAAAGTAAAGGAAAAGCCAGGCGTGGTGGCACAGGCCTTTAATCCTAGCACTCAGGAGGCAGAGGCAGGCAGATCTTTGTGAGTTCAAGGCCAGTCTGGCCTACAGAGTGAGTTCCAGGACAGCTGGGGCCACAGGAAAACCCCGTCTCAAAAAGACAAAAAAAGAAAAGAAAGTAAAGGAGAAGATAAATTGGAAGAAATGAGAAAATGTCAAAATAATGAAGTAGGCAAAAAGCAAGCTTCCCTCCGAAAAGGAAAGACGAAACAAATTTAATAAATCAACTCTCTATGAATGAGACAAGAGGGAATTTACATCACAAATAATAATTTTTCCATAATCATGTAAATAGAGGAATGTAAAAGAATGCATTCATTGCCTATGTCTATGCAAACATGTTTAATAAATTTATGTGAATGGATTTCTAAAATCAAATGGTCAATAATTAGAGAATGACTTGTGACCCTTACTTTGGAATAATACCCAAGTAAGTTTCTTCTCCATCTTATTAGTAATGGAGTTCATGAGGATTATAACAGCAAAACTCACTCCAATGTTTATTAGCATTTCTTAATTGTACACAGTAATGTTTCGTTATGATAATTTTATATCTGCATATGATGCACTTTGATTGCATGCATCCACTCTATTACCCTCCCTCCCATCCACTTTTCTCTTTCCCTTCCTATTCCCCTTAGAGTACACACATTTGAATCTGTTATGCAGGCTCATTTCAGAAAGTCACAAACCTATACTGTTGTCTCCACAGTTAAGAGATTATAGACCCACAGGCATGGAGAAATGAGAAGAATGTATTGGTCAGAGAGCTTCTTTGATTCTGTGTTGTGAAGTAACTAATTCTAGGAAAACTTCCTAAGATTTGTGTGAGAAAAATCAAATAAGGAACTCATTATTATTTGGCCATAGAAATATTTTTCTCTATTTCAGAGATACTTATGATAAAACCAAAAATTTTTAAAAAGTAAAATAAAGATATTCAAAAAATAACCAAACGTTATACTGAGTGCAAAATTAACCCCTTTACATTTGTTAACTAATTGACATTTATTTTTCTTTCTTCTTCCTCTGAAAAGCTTGGTTGAGAGCTTGTTTTATGGATAGTTAAAATATTAATAATTTCTTCTATGAATGGTCAGAAAAGTGCTAAATCCTTGGAATATTGAAGTCTTATTCTTCCATTGTTTTCTGTCTTAGGCTCATTTTCCTCCTTTCCAAAGATCTATTTCATGGCAGTAAAATACAAATTAAAAATTGTCACTATAATTATAGCTATTATTATTATTTTTATTATTATTCATTTTGTTTGTTGTGTTCATACATTATAAATCTTACACCTACAGGTTGAACATCCCTAGTTCAAAAATTTGAAATCAGAAATACTCAAACCTTTGTGGACACTGACATGAAGCTACAGGTAGAGAAATTTAATATTGACTTCATGATGGATTGCAGTTAAAATGTATGCTTGATGAAAGTCTTGTATATAGTTCAGTACAAAATATTGCAAATTCAGCTGTGTGTAGAATGACTATATAAAACCTAAGTGAATTTCATGTTTAGACCAGTCTCATCAGCAAGATGCACTCCAAAATCTGAAAACATTCAAATCTTTTTGTATTTCTGGTTCCAAACATTTTGGGTAAGAAATATTCTATCTGTACTAACAAACAGAAAACATTTTTATACGATTTAATTTAAACAACAAAATACTAAATAAGTAAATTTCAGGAGGACTACTTGGTTTCTGTCTGATGCAACCCAGAGTTTTTGTTGTTGTTGTTGTTGTTGTTTACTTCTTAGGTGTATGAGAGTACTGCCTGAATGTAGGTAGGTGCACCAGTATTGTGCAATGCTGTGGAAGTCAGAAGAGGGTGTCAGATTCCCCTGGAACTGGAGTTAAAGATGGTTCTTAGCCACCATGTGGGTGCTGGGAATCGAATCCTGGTCCTCTGAAAGAGCAGTCAGTGCTCTTAACTGCTGAGCCATCTCTTCAGCTCCTTTTTAAAATTTTGTTTTTAATTTGTATGAATGTACTGTCTGCATGTAGGTTTGTGCACCCGGGTCGTGCAATGCCGCGGAGGTCAGAAGAGGGTGTTGAATTCCCCTGCAACTGGAGTTAAAGCTGGTTCTCAGCCTCAGCCTCCATGTGGGTGTTGGGGATCGAACTCGAGTCCTCTGCAAGAGCAGTTTGCGCTCTTAATCACTAGGCCATCTCTCCAGCCCTCCAGGCCCGTTTGAAAAAACAAACAAACTAACACCCAGAGTTTTTTTAAAGAAATAGATTTTTTAAAACGGGGGAGGGGAAGGATGACAGACTAGAAAGGAAATAGTGATCCAATTTAAGATCACTGACTATTTGTGTATATTTGGTAAATGTAATTTCTTGAATGATCCAGGGGCCTGGTATAGGTACATTAATGGAAGATTAAATGAATATTTATGTTGTCCAGGACTTAAAGTATAAAAGCTAAAAGGAGAAAGGTATAAAGACAGGGAAGGACTTCAAAAAATTTTAAAGTACATACAGAAGAAAATTAATTATATTGTAAGCAACTGCATAAGAGAAATCTGTGGAATGGAAATAATCAAGGAATTATCTGAAAGTTGTTAAGTTTTGAATAAAGGAGGATGATATTCTTCAGGAAATGTTGAATAAGTTTGGTTTTGTTGTCTCAGGAGACCTACAAATCTTACATATGATTACAGTTAATTAAAAACAGGTCAATTTACCCTCACATTTACTCACATGATAAATTTTAGAACAGTGATCTTTTTGATGGAAAATCAAATATGTTCCCATAATATCAAAGTGCTACCATTGCCATTTAACTGATCTTTTTGATGTACTTTATGACTATTAACTTGTTAATTCTCAGTATACCCCTCTGAGAAAGAGAGAAGAGGAATTAATATAACCCCAGTTTATTAGTCAGAGAAAGGTGAAGAAGCTCATATTGGGTCACGCAGTTGGTTAGTGGCAGAAGCAAAAACGAAGCGTGTCAGAAGTCCCCAGCCATGGGCAGCTGTGGCTGCCTTCAAAACATCAATCAGGGAACATATTATGTTTTTTTAATGACATGTTAATGGTTTTACAAAACCTCTCCTGGCTTAGAATCTAAACTGGTATGTGAATATCACAAATTAAGTCAGTTAAATTAGTTCCAGTGAAACCCTTTGTCCTTTAAATGAAAAATTAACCAACTTGGTACATAGACCAGAGCCACACTAGTTTTAATACACTCAGATTCATATAAACCTTACACTTCCCTGGAGAAAGTTGAGTGTCTAAAGATTTAATTCAAGTTCCAAGGTCAAGCTAAATAGATCTGAATTTCTTCTTAAAATGGGAGTTTCATTCCAATAAGTATATGAGTTCAATTTACTGCTTCTACTCCTATTGGGATGGCATGGCCCAGGTCACCAAAGAAAGATCAAATCACAGACTTTTGCAGAGAAGTGCCCTAGAAAGGTTATTTTTCCAATGGCTAGGCAGGGGGCAAATAAGCAATTAAGTGAGCAGGTCTGTCCTAGAAGATTCGCCTTGCCAGTGAGGAATGTCCTGCTTTGTTCTTAAATATGATTGACAATCATGGATAGATATCACTGTGCTTGGGGGGCTTGAATGTTTGCTGCAAAACATATGATGAAACAAGTACTTTACAATTTACCTATAAAAATGTCAATGTATTTCTAGCCTGTTTTTACGAAATGACACTTCAAACATCAGAATTGTTAGGTGCGAATGTTTATGATATACCTCACCTTGACCCCTAATTCCCTTTCATTTTTTACTACTGTCTGATAAGTAATTCTATATTCTAACAACGCAAATGGATGAGCCATCTAGTTTTGCATTCATATATAAATAGATTTGTAGGAGTAAGTGCCTAGCTTCCCGGATTTTAAATGGGCATTTTATTTTGAATATCATAGTTCATAGAGATTGGGCTGTACTGAAGAGATAGGAATCATGTTTTATTGAAATTTCTACTGAACTGTGGTTCCTGGGTGTCCTAAAAAACTTTCAATAATAGTGATTATAAGTATGTTTTCGTAGCAGAGATAAGCACTAGTCAAGATCTTCATCACTGAGGTAGTGCTATATTTTTAATGTAGTCTTAGATTAGACCTTATTAAATTGAAGGAAATAATGAATCTCAATTGACAGCATAATTTTTAATCAAGCTTTTAAAAGGAACATTTAAAAGCATTACTTAAAAATAGCAAAGTCTTGATTTTGCTGGTAAGAAAGTCAGAACTTTAAAATAAATTTTATAAATATATATAGTCTCAAAAATATGGGATGCCTTTTCCATAGACTTTGGAAAGTGATTTCAAAGATGAATGTTTCTAGATAATTAGAGTATATGTATAGGAATACAAGACCCTGAATAGATGGGGCTCTTTGGAAATTGAAGCTAGGTTATTCTGAACTTGAGAATGAAGCAAGGTTGAAGAAGTGAAGTCTGCAAACATAGTGGAACACCTGGAAGTATGAAGTTTAGAAGAGGAAATTATTTGAGTAGGTTTAGTTCAAGTATTTAAAATTCCAAATGGCATAGTTAATGTTAACATGAGCTGCTATTTTCAATGTCTTAAGAAGACAGGACAAGGAGGACACAAATACCATTTTAAAGAGAACACATTCAGAACAGACATAAATATCACTCGTGCTGGCAATGGTAAATGTGCAGGAAGACATATGAAAGGAAGAATATAAAAACAAAAAATCTTGATGTGAGCTCGAATAAGAAAAACAACAAAAACTTATATTCTAAAAGAAGAAAACCGTCAGTAAATACTTCATGTACAGGTATCCTGCATTTTCCATTTCTTATTCTTCCAGTATTTAGTGCAAAAAGCACCTCACATTTCCTTCTTGAGTCTCTCTCTCTCTCTCTCTCTAGCACAGTGGGAAGCTCATAGCATCCTTAAAGTCAATATGTTGGTAAAATTAAGAAATATTAGTATAAAGATTTTAATAAGCTCTCTTCAAACTCCAATTGAAATTTAAAGGCAGTATCTTTCTGAGTTTCTATAGTAAACTTCCAAGCCTACATAGCACTTAATCACCAGAACCTTATTTTTGATGAATCTGGAGGCTAAGTCCAAGATAAAGATACTGTTACGTTTGACGACTGGTGGGTTTTCCTGTAGTCGGCACATTCCTCCTGTGCCTTCACATTGTAGAAAGGGCAGAACAGCCCCTTGGGACCTCTTTTTGAAGGACAATAATCCTGTTTCTTTTTTGTAAATTGTATTTATTATTAGTGTGGGGGTGGCACACATGCCAGGGTATATGTATAGAGGTTAGACATTGTTCGTGCTGTCCATTTTCTCCTTCCACCCTTATGAGGAATCTGAGACTAGAATTCATGCTTTAGGTTTGCATGGTCAGAGGACAATAAATAGCACCTTTACCACCTTTACCTCACCCTGGCCCCAATAATCCCATTCATGAGGGATTTATTTTCATCACCTAATCACCTTTCCAAAGGCCCTACCTCCTAATAATATCTTAGGGGTTAGAATTTCAATGTAAAATACTGATAAGACATCAACATGAAGACTGCAGCAACCAGCACTCATATAAATTGTGTCATTTCTTGAAAACAATGTAGTGTTTTAAAAAAAAAAAACAAAAAATTTTTTTTTGTAGATCACTGTGTGTTAATATCTAAAATTTTTTAAAAGTCTTAGAGATTAACAATTGTCATGAACTTATCAAAGGCTTGGAGGAATCAGGAAGTAAATATTTCATTGAAATCAAAGATGCCTACACATTGTGTTTAACCTAGTCTTTCTTAAGCTTATCTATATATTGTTTTCACAGTGGTTTTTACTTGTTTGTTTGTTGGAAATGGATACTAGGTATCTACTGGCACCTCATGAAGCAAGGAAACAGTTGAAAAAATGATGGTTTAAACAAAATTTTCCTTAATTTCCTCTGTTGGCAATGAAGAAAGGAGGTCCATTCAGTCTATAATCTTATATAACAAAGATCCTAAACCCAGAAATTTAGATCACAAAGGATTTAAGCAACTTGGATTAAGTCAATAAGTTTGGAATGCCTAAATAACCTAAGTCCCTCTGAAGTTTGAAATTAACACTACATTACCATTGCCTTGAACCAGGGAGAGGATCTGGCTTCCTAACTGACAACCCCTTTCAGATCCTTTCACTTGTCACTAACACCTTTTGATCTTACAGAGATCTTCTTACAGCATTTTATCCAATCCAGTTTATTTCCTTACCCATCTGTTCCCAGGTTGACCATCTGAACTGCTCCTTCCTTAATGATTTCTACTGTTTCCTCACCTGGTCCTCCTATCAGTGCTAATCTACTTTCTCTACTAGTGCGTCTACTCCTCTATGGCATTGGAGAAAGCAACTACCCTAGAGACTATATTCATAGCTCTGAAATTCAGTTAAATCATCATTGATTCATCAGACTCCTCTGCTCTCAGAGTTGTTCTTCTTTCACATCCCCACTATCCAGGTATCTCTACTCTTGGCTTCTTCCTTAGCTTCTTTTGTGGTATAATTGCCACAGCTATTTTCTGATCCTGAGACTTATCAAATCTCTCTCATTCTAAAATGGTGCCCTAAATTCACTGCTCTCAACTTACCACTGGCTGAGCTTGACCTCGTCTTCACATAAATTCCTTAAAGCGCTAGGCCGTGCTAACCCTTCTATTTCTTCATGGTGCTATCTTCAGAATTCTGCTACCTCAAAGCCAATGAACTGTCCTCATTAAGTTATTAATGGCTCCTCCTGACATCCAAGGCAGTAACTCTCCTCAGGGCGTAACTTGAGCATAGCATTTCCCTTTAGGTGTGACTCAGTTGATTGGTTCTTCCATTTCAATTTCTTTTTTTTTTTTTAATTTTTTTTTATTAATTTTATTTATTTCTGTATGTGTATGAATGTACTGTCTGCATGCAAGTTTGTGCACCCGTGTCGTGTCAATTTCTTTATCTCACTGGCATTTATCATAACTTTCACTCCAGGTTTTTCTTAGGTCTTCGATTTTCCATCGAGAGATTCCTTTCTGAATTCTCTTTAATATTTTCACCTTGCAGGTATATTTTTAGTACATTACTATTTTTTCTCAGCTTTGAACACTTTGCCCAAAAGATCTTACACTTATTTCAAATGTAAATTCTCTCTCAAATTATTGTTCAATGCAAGCTTCTTCATCTCTGGTATGGATTATAAAAACAAGATATTTACTCTTAATAGTCACACCTTTCGATTTTTCACTCAGAAATGTGCCTTATACATGGTGAACAAAGTGATCGGTCTATCTGCAATCTCAGCTCTCTGCCTTTCATTTCTCCTAGGGCATATACAGGAGAGGCAGGATCTCTTTCCAGATCTCCATCTCCACTCTCTGTTTCCTACATTGCCAAATTGCCTGATTATGACCCTCTACAACAAAACACTCATTGCTTCTCTTCTTTGCTCACAATATTCCTGAAATGCATTTAAATATCACCTTTCCCTTTTCTTGCCACTTGCACCAATAGCGCTCTCATTCTTTAAACATACTCAAGGTGTGGCTTCTTCCCAGAAACATTCCCTAACCCTCTCAAGCTACCTTAGTTACCTATACTTCCTCTATAGACCCCTTTATTTTAGTGATATATATATATCTTCATTTAGTTACTGTAGTGTAATACAATTATTTTAATATTATACATCCACTGTAGTGTGAGTTCTTCAAGGTCATATGCCATATATAATTCATTTTGTATCTTCAGTGCTTGGCACTCTGCCTGAAACAAAGAAGTTGTCAATAAATGGTGATTGAAACAAATACTGAAGAACAGTAATAGCTCAGCTCCTGTTGCCCACTTCAACGTGAAGCATTGGTGCAGCTTCCTACAGATGACAACAGACAAACAAAACCAAACAAAAAATAACCTCAAACCTTCTGAACCTTCTATGGATATAACATTTAGCATCTGTCATTAAAAATATATGTTTATCTTTGAAAAGACGCAGAAGGGGATACAGGACATGTATGGCAGACTACATGAACTTGGGAAGGATGGGAGGAATGGAGGGGAAGATGAGTCTGGATTTAACTGAGAAGCGATGTATGAAATGTACAAAACTTCAATAAAAATATTGTTTAGCTAAAAAAAAAGAAAATGCATGCATGATACTCATTGTTTTCTTAAAGCTATGTGTATACCATGGGCACTGGTGCATCAATGTTGTTTTGTTAAGAACTCAATGAAAATGTAGTGAAAATTGTCAGCTGTAGACAGTAATTTTATTGTCAGCTAACCTAAATAAAATATTCTTCAATAAAGTATAACTAGTTGATAATCATGAAAAATACATGTTTATAAAATCATTTCATTTTGTCCATCATTCAAATATTGAGTCATATCTAAAATAGTTTGAAATTTCTTAAGCATAGAAATTGTTCCAGCCCTTTTTTCCTTTCCCTCTTATAATAAAGACCTTATTTTTTCTAATATTTTGTACTTCCAGGTTTTGACTTACTTAAAATGAGATATGCTTTATACTGAACTGTATTTAAGAGTTCAAGGAAAACAGCACAGCTTATGGCATGTGGTTAGCGTCATTTTCCTTGTGACTTTTCCAGTTTCCTGACAGTTGCTCATTAGGATAATGAGGATTTCGGCAGTTCCATCAAAAGAGATTTGAGTTCTTCTTGTGAAGAGAATCACATACACAGAAGTAGTCTTCAGAAAAGCAAGTGCAATATTCTACATAACTTACGTCTTACTGTCATTATCTTAAAAAACGAAGTGGAATTTTTTTTTCCCCTGGAATTATCTTCAAAGACTCCTTTGTAGTTGTATTACTCAGGAAAAATTCAATGTCATAGCCTGAACTTTCCTTTTCCCCACAAGTCCATATATGTTCCATTGTTGCACAAATAAAGAGAGGTGACTGGATGATAAGGGGATTTTTCCATCATTTTCAATTAGCTGCAGAATGTTTCTTTACAGTAGCTTGGTTTCTGGTTAGCTGACCCTCAGAACAATGACGACCACTTTACACTACAGAGACAGTGCTGACAGGGGGATAATGAGAGAAACTGTCTCGGGGTTTCCCATTAACAAGTGTAACCAAAGCCCCCATTGGCCTTGCTAATGGGTAATAGCATATTATGCTATTGCTGAAGAAGGCCTTTAGGAAATGGCGGACAAAGTTGCTTAATTAGTGGCATCTGAAGTGTTACCTCTACTGCTCTCCTGAATCTTCAGTTTCCCTACAGTTTCTAATTATTTCCCTTTGAATAAGAATACAGTACCAGATATCCAACTTGATTATACTTCCCCCACCCCATATGAATGGGTAATCAAGCACTACTTATTTCAATCAAAATACACTCAAATAGAACCTAACCACAGACATATGAATACAAGCAGTTCTGGTATTGATATTGATTTTCCAGTAAATCATCTTAAGCCCAAATGATCAAAAATCAAGACAGGTCAACATCAAAGAAACAGGAATATTGGCATGAAGGCAAGTTCCGTTGATTGGTACAAATTAAAAGATCATTTATTAGTGATTATGCTGTATAATACTGCCAGTGCCAAATGAATGCAATTAAGATGAAATGGGCCCCTGCAGCTATAGGGGTTAATAAAGACTGAATTCCTAATGATTTTTCCATTAATTATGAAGATGTCCACAAAACAGCCCTAACAAAGTAGTGGGCACCTCAGACAAATCTTTGTAATCTGTATGAAACACCTTCTCTAATTGGCACATTACAAAGATAATGTAAAGATTTCCACAGTTCCTAATCACTACCTGCTGTATGAGGAAGGTGGAAACAGGATTTGAGTTCTATGTCGGAAACAAACAGGAGAGTTGACGTTTAAAAAAATTTAGAATAACTCTTATGAGAACCTGATTAATGACACTGTTTCAAGCCCAGAAGACTAAACATAAAAAGTGTTTCATATTTTACATAATTAAATCACTTCCCCTACATACTACTAGAGTTCTTTTCTTGACTGGTAGAAAGGAAAGAAGGAGGAAAGAAGAGAAAGAGAAAGAAGAAAACAAATAGAAGTAATGAATTCATAAGCATCTCTGAGTCACATGGAGAAGACCACATATCCTCCATGAATACTTGGGAACAAAAGGAAATCATTTGAAAGCCTACATTCTATTTGTAGTTTAGCTTAGAGTTAGAATCCAATCTGTGGAGTCTACCTTGATCTAATAACCTGCTGGTTCTATCTAAGGCCAGAATAAAATTAGTCTCAAATAAATTACAAAGTAAAAAAATCCAGGTTAAAATATAAGATATCAAATCCAATATCAAGTCTAACGCTTTTTATACATAGCTATTTGTCTAATTGACAATAATCCTTTTATAAAGAAAAGGAATTTCACAAGGTATTTTTCTTTTTTAAAAAATTTTATTTATTTTTGCATGTGTATGAGTGTACTGTCTGCATGTAGGTCTGTGCACCCATGTCATGCAATGCCGTGGAGGTCAGAAGAGGGTCTCAGATTCCCCTGGAACTGGAGTTTTCCTGGAATTGGAGTTACAGACGGTTCTTAGCCGCCATGTGGGTATTGGGGATCAAACCCGGGTCCTCTGCAAGAGCAGTCGGTGCTCTTAACCACTAGGCCATCTCTCCAGCCCCTCACAAAGTATTTTTCACATTGGACCAATTGCAAGTTGTATATCCCTCCTTGAAAACAATCACATGAGGCAGGTAATTCACCTTGAAAAAAATTCAACTATTAAAAAATGCATTTCGGGGCTGGAGAGATGGCCTAGCGGTTAAGAGCGCCGACCGCTCTTACAGAGGACCCGGGTTCGATCCCTAGCACCCACATGGCGGCCGAGAACCGTCTGAAACTCCAATTCCAGGAGAACTCCAGTTCCAGGGGAATCCGACACCCTCTTCTGACCTCCGCGGCATTGCACGACACGGGTGCACAGACTTGCATGCAGACAGTACATTCATACACATACAGAAATAAATAAAAATTAAAAAAAATGTTTAAATGCATTTCAACCTACACACAGAAGAAATATTCAAATATTTCTAGGATTCTAGGAACGTGTTCAAATGAAATTTCAGCAATGGTGACCATGCAAACTCAAACCAGACAAAATCCTAGCATAGAACAGGAGAAATGGGCAAGAAACTCCAATCCTTTTTTTATATATTTTTTTAATTTTATTTATTTTTGTATGTGTATGAGTGTACTGTCTGCATGTAGGTTTGTGCACCTATGTCGTGCAATGCCGCGGAGGTCAGAAGAGGGTCTCAGATTCCCCTGGAACTGGAGTTCTCCTGGAATTGGAAGGAAACTCCAATCTTAACAGAGAAACTATTGGCAGCTGATGACTGTGGGATGAAGGAGAACTTCTCCTCTTTAGATGAGTGACACTAGATAGGCTCACCAGGCTCCAGAGGATGAATTCACATCAAAGCACACCTAGGGACAAAAACTTGACTCAGTAGGTCTTGACATAAATGACAGAATGCAGGAAATCCAGTGGGAGGGCTACAGGGGTGAGAAAGGGGAGGGGTCTGAAGCTGAGTAGGGTGTATTAGATGAAAGGAACAAAAATTCCACAAAACCTATATTGAAGAATAAAAATTAAACTGTGACAAAGAGAGACACACAGACAGACAGATGCACACTACACACACACTGCAGAGAGAGAGAGAGAGAGAGAGAGAGAGAGAGAGAATTTTGTATATCCTAGAAAGGATTTGGGTGAAAAGAGTAAGTTCAAATTCTCCTGACCATGAGTAAATGCTTTATACTCAGTGGATAATGTTGGTAATGCCTTGCCTCATGGTAAGCTTCCATATCTGCCTTTATAACAGTATGTAATAACTTAGTTATTCTAATTAATGCCTACAGAAAAGGTGTGTGTAGTCATATTCTATATCCTAACAATTCAACCTACAGAAGAAATATTCAAAAATTTTGTTCCTCTTTAATTTAAGCATTGCTCAGTTAAAAATTTACTATTATTTTCAAATTATATTTCTCGGTAAATTAGAGTACATGAAACCCACCTCATAAAATGTGGTGGCCCTCAAGCTAGTTAGTAGGTCAATTAACAATCACTTTAGTTGTCAAAGTGTGGTTCCATCATTATTCACTGTCTACCTAAGCACACACTTGTAGTGTCCAGATGTATCCTGGAAAAAAATAATATATATATAAAATGAAAAATATAGTAATTAGAAAGGAGAGAAAATTGGTAAGAAATTTTCTTTTTATATTTTCTTTGATGAATTTCACTATTCCTTGTTTGCTCAAACTAGAATGATAAAAGTGAATTGCTTTGTTTTTTTTGTCTCTGTGGAGTAAAATATGTTTCATAGAAGATGTTAAAGACATTGAAAAAACATTGAACTTGGACTAGAGTGTAAGCTTCTCTAGGACAGGACTGAATAGTTTTTTGCTATTCCTCATGCATTAAATTCATGTTCAGGAGTAAGAAAACTGATAAAAATCGCCATACAGTAGCTTGTCTCAAGTCAGAAATTTTGAAAGACTAAGTATTTGTGGAGACTTTACCCCAGAGATAGGAAGCTGAGCCCCTGCCAGCCCTTTTACTTTCCAGCTTTGATAAGCAGCAAAATTTCTAGCAATATTAAAATATAAATATCTCTATGAAGATTATAGCTCTGGAGGTCATTTTATGGCTTCCTCTAAAGTTATCCAGTTCACTCAGATATATTCTTGTGAGTGTCTTGACTGCTTTCCTATCGTGCTTCGAGGATAACCACAAGGGCTATGTAGCAAGTGTGGGTTTTTTAAAAACTATTTTACGTTATAAAAAAGCTGCTATATCCTCTCAACCCCAGGCTTGAGAGGCAAGTGAGTCTGCCCAGCTACTTCAACTGAAGAAACTTTTAGAATTAGTATGGGGCTGTCTGACTTCTTTTTTCTTTCCTAGTTTTTAAAGTTTGAATTTGTGCTTTTCCAAAGATGTGGTTTTCCAAATTTTATTTTTATTTTGCACATGTTGTTTCAGACTGCTGAAATGTTCATGAATAATGCTAGTTTATTTTCATAACTTTGTTTTATGAGAAGAAAGTTGCCCAGAGACATTTTCTCAGAATGGAGCAAATATGTTTGGTAGGTAAGGACAGACAGATGGTGTCAGGAGAATTTTTGTGTTAGAGGAAAGGATAATCAAGGCTGTGCGTTCTCAGAGCTGCACTGCTAGTCAGCATCCTCTGGGACAAGGTACAATTTGCATGTTTCTTTCATCAAAATTTTCCTATGTCATATTAATGGTTCAAAGGGAGATATGCACTACTACTTCTTCCTTTTCTGTTATTTGAATACTTAATGGTCTCTTTGTTCAGCATTTGATTTTAGTTCATAAATAAATAAAATACCTGAAGATGGCCATTCATGGTGTATCTCTAAACTTCTGGGCCAATTATGGTAAAATCAGATCCATGATAAGTTAGTCACTTACATACCAAACTAGCTAATTTGTACTTAGAAAATGCTGACGGTGAGCAATATCATTTTTCTGGACTTTAACAAGAGCTCTATATTTCCAGTAATGAGTTTCATTGCGTAGTATACATTCCATGCCTTTAGCTGGGTTATGATATTGGATTCTTCTTAAGATACTAGTGACTTTGAATGTATAAATAGATAGCTTATAGAATATTTAAGTAATACAGAATTACAGTAGGCTTTTATTGCTAATCTTTAGTCTTCTCCCCTAGTTTCTTGGTAGTATCTTTTATGTGAACTTCAAGTGTATCAAATCAATTTCCTTAACTGTACCAAAAAAGGAGACTTAAATAATTTAGCTACTGTATTTGGCAATGTGTTCTTGATACTAGTGACTAAGATACTAGTGACTAGTATCTTAATACTAGATACTAAGATACTAGTGACTTTGAATGTATAAATAGATACCTTATAGAATATTTAAGTAATACAGAATTACAGTAGGCTTTTATTGCTAATCTTTAGTCTTCTCCCCTAGTTTCTTGGTAGTATCTTTTTTGTGAACTTCAAGTGTATCAAATCAATTTCCTTAACTGTACCAAAAAAGGAGACTTAAATAATTTAGCTACTGTATTTGGCAATGTGTTCTTGATATTTTCAAGTCCTTCTAAGGCCAGGTGTCTCAGTTGATGAGATCATCTATGTATGTCTCTGAGCAAATCTTCAAAAAATGCATATAAAATTTGGAATATACTTGTTCCTAAGCTCCATATATGCTATGATTATACTTTCAATCTCTAAAAAGCAGATATTTTTCCATTTTACAAATACATTTATACATATACAGACAAGCACCCATGTACACACACACACACACACACACACACACACACACACACACACACACTGTTCCAACTTTGGCCACCTCTTCCAATGCCTATTCTGCTTTCATCTAACCAACATTCCTTTCTACCAAACCCACACTGTACTTCTCTGTATTCCTTTTTTGCACTCTTTTTTGCACAACTACAACCCCCAAGTAATTGTAGTACATAGTTAGAAGCTTTCAGTCAACTTACATTTATTAAGTTATTAAACATTAGTAGGTAGCAGGTAAGTTCAGAGATACCACAAGAACAAGACAGGCATTTCACTGTCTTGATATGAGATCCTGATATGTAAATGCCACATGAAGTGTAATGAGACAGATATTCTGATAGACAACAGTGAACAACACAAGAACAAGCCTCACTGACTCAAAGTACCAGAGAAGACTGGCTGAACTTGAGGTTGGCTTGCTCAGGAGCTATCCAGTAGAGGCTCCATTTATCAGGACATCTCAGATATGATCTTATGCCTTGGCCCTGCACTATGTCCTCAGCATGAACCACTTTTCCCCAGCCCAGAAGTAACTAGCTTTGTGACATTGTCTGTATCACTGGCTATACTCAGTGTGTCTCCTCAGGCCTTCTTTGTCCCATATCTTTTCAGAGTCACATAAGCCCTGCTGAGCACCAAGCTTAGGGCTTCTGGGCCACCCCCCCCCACCAATGCATTATAACTTCCCTAAGCCAGCTTTACCAATTCTCTTATCAAGTATGGGCTCCAAAACTGAGGCATGAAAGATTTTTTGCAATATATTTCTTGATTGGAATTCAAACCTAGTAGAAGACAAATTGACTATTGTTCTTTATCAAAACTATTATCTTTGTTTTGTTGTTGTGATTTCACAGATGAGTAAATAGCATTGTGGGTAGCAAGCAAAAACCTAATATATACATGCCTGGATTTCATTCCTGATTCCACTATAGTGTGATTATATTTTATCATCTTTCTGTGCCTTAATTTTCTCTTCTGAAAACTGAAGGCTAACAAGATGTCTCAGCAGGTACAAGCACTTCTCCACTAAGCATGTTGACTGTATTTCAATCCTTGGAACCCAAATGATGAAGCAGCAAACTGACTATAGGAAGTAGTCCTCCACATAAGATCTCTCTCTCTCTCTCTCTCTCTCTCTCTCTCTCTCTCTCTCTCTCTTTCTCTTTTTCACACACACACAGACACACACACACACACACAGACACACACTGAAAAATACATAAATGCAAATAAAAATTATATGCAAGAATAGCAACAGCACCTACTATCTGAAATTATTTGGGGGATAAATAACTAAACATGGACAGAAATAATTCATGTAGTAAGCCCTCACTGCACACCAGCCATCTTCATATTATTTGTCATTTTAATTATTAAAGCCATCAGGTGTATCTCTAAGGCTGGTAAATTAGTCACCCAAGATTTGGTCCCAGTTTTATTTTTCCATCCACTGAGTGAATTTGTGAATGAATCATATTCACTCTAACTTTTGCCAACAAGAATAGAATTTACTCCCCCATCTTGTTCTTCAGTTACACACTAGGTTAATTATACTGCTTTCATTTAATTTACTCTCTCTACTGTCACTATTTTGACAGAATTCCATAGGCCTTTGTTTTTTTAAAAGCCTTTCTATTATGTTTATTTCTTCTACCTGTGTGTGTGTGTGTGCGCGTGCGCGCACGTGTGTGTAAGTGCATGCTACCACATGCATGTGGAGGTCAGAGGAAAACTTACAATAGTATCTTCTCTCCTTCCTTCACGCAGGTCCTAGGGATCAAAATCAAGCCACAGGCCTTGGCAGCTGCTGCTTTTACCTGCTAATCATCTCATGAGTCTTTCGTTTTTGTCAATGGATATTTTTCTTATGATTTAGTAATCAGCTATGAACCCCCCCAAACCAAAGTAAAGGCTGAGTCCTTTGAAATACATTCTAGTAGATTGTGCTTATCTCAAAATGACCACAAAATTACCTGCAATTCTATATGTTCCTTATAAACCTCATCATGATTTCTACCCTTCTTTCCTCATCAAGTCGTGGTAACCTGCGTCCTGCCCCTGCCATACCAGGCATCTTCGCTCTGCTGCATTCTAGTTGTTTAGGCTATTTTAGCAGATTGACAGGCAGGTGTGCAACTTACTATCTTTAGATTGCTGACAAGATGTTAAAGAGCCTGTTGGACAAGAAATATTGCATTAGCCATGCTTAGAAATTACAAACTGTCTTAGTCCCCCATCTGACCACAAAACTTTATCTCTACTACATAGAAAGTACACTGAACACTAAACACCTCAGATCCTCTATGATGCATGCATTGTCCAAAGGTAAACTTGAAATGAGATGGAATCATTTGAAGGCTCATGTACTCACAGACAGGTGGCTGGTTGTCTCCTGGGACAGAGACCATGGGGCAGACACACATTTGCTATACCATGTCAAATTTATGGAAAAAAGCCATGAGCACAAAAATATGCTTTCCTGCACTTGGTTTTATGGTAATTTTTATTCACAGACAAATTACTGATTACTGAAATGTACAATTAATTATATGCTTTATCTCCTTGCTTTTCACATCTGAACTTACTATTAACTTGAATCTCATAATATTGACTGACTTTTTTGTGTTAAATGGTTGTATCTTTGTTATACATTCTTTATGTCAGTTTGCCACCCTGACATTTTTAAATATTCAATAATATATTGCTAAGGGTCACTCATACTGAGGCTGGTGATTGTAGCCTTTCTGCAATGAACGTGGAGTAATATTTTAATGTATGAGTCTATCATAATTTATTTTTCCTCCCAAATCATTACAAGCAATGCCACTAATTTTTTGTTATTATAACCACAACAACAAAGGGTCCCAGAGCCGATATTTGCTGTCGGATAATATAAATGTTCCACATTAGAACAGATATATTCTTTCAGCTAGAGATAAAACCCACTTAGTGGGAAGGAACTGATGTGTGGTACTGTAAGTATAGGCAAATGCACATGACTGGGACAATCATAGATCCTAGAAAAAAACCTCCATCTGTCACATATTTAGACAAACACAGTTTCTTACTGTATGCTAAAAATATATCCTGACATTTATATATAAGTTTGCCTCTCACAACTCATCAAAGGGCTTTTTGTAACAGATAAGAGATGATTACAAACTTCCACAACTGGTCAAACAGTGAATAAATGTCTGTAAGTTGCCCAGCCCTAGGAGGATACATCTACAATGGCCCTCTAGACCTAAGGCTCACAGATAATAGTGAAACAGGGAGTAGAGGGAATATTAATGCAACTTTTAACTCTCACCAGAGAATTTTTCTCATTCAACAGATGGTGATTAACACAGAAGCCCACAACTGGCCAAATTGTAAAGAACAGTGGACTGCAGAGTACATGTCCCTGGATAGGACTCCTATATTGAACCTCACCCACCTAAGGCTCAGGGATCATTGTGGAAGAGGTGGGCAGAAAGACTGTAAGAACCAGGAATGGTGGATGACCACAGGGAAACAGTTTCCTAGGATTCTAGGAACGTGCTCAAATGAAGTTACAGCAATGGTGACCAAGCAAACACCAACCAGACAAGATCCCAGCATAGAATGGGAGGGAGAAATGGGCAAGAAACCCCAACCTTACCTGAGAAACTATTGGCAGCTGATGACTGTGGGATGAAGGAGAACTTCTCCTCTTTAGATGAATGACACTAGATAGGTTCACCAGGCTCCAGAGGATGAATTCACATCAAGGCACACCTAGGGACAAAAACTTGACTCAGTAGGTTTGGACATATACGACAGAAGGCACAAAACCCAGTGGGAGGGCTATAAGAGTGTAGAAAGGGGAGGGGTCTGAAGCTGAGTAGGATGTATTGTGTGAAAGGAACAAAAATTCATATAATATGTATAAAAAATTCAATAAAATGTATATTGAAAAAGAAAAATTGAACTGTGACAAAGAGAGACAGTCAGTCAGACAGACACACACATATGAGAGAGAGAGAGAGAGAGAGAGAGAGAGAATTTTGTATATCCTAGAAAGGATTTGGGTGAAAAGAGTAAGTTCAAATTCTCCTGACCATGAGTAAATGCTTTATACTCAGTGGATAATGTTGGTAATGCCATGCCTCCTGGTAAGCTTCTGTATCTGCCTTTATAACAATATGTAATAACTTAGTTATTATAACCCCAGGTATGAATGCCCACAAAAAAGTTATGTGTAGTCATATTCTATACCTTAGATGATGCTCTAAGTACTTTTTCTAAGGATCTAGCTCCTTAAGGAAAAGGAATTTATCAGGATTAGGAGGACAGAGAAAAAGTTTAGACCTGACAAAACCTATTAAATATTTAATATTTAATAGCTATTAAATATTTAAAAGTATAAACTTCATAATTCAAGTGACTTTTATTAGTTGATCTACTTTATCATTTTAGGTTTCACGCATGTGTAAGATGACCTTACAGTAGCATTATAACATGCTAAAAAGAAGGAAGAGCAGTATGTGTGAGGCAAGCAGCTGGTGATGCAAAACAGGATGAAGCTAGATGCACCTAGAATGGCTATAAGTGAGCTCCATTACAGCAAATCAAGGGAAAGGACAGGAGAACCATCAGTGGAGAATAGAAAATACTATGGTGTCTCTATATTATTTTGAATGACCTCAATAGTGTAGCATAATTGCAGATATAACCTTGAGCATTGAAAGGGGAGAATTACAAAAGTATGGAAGATTTTTTTAAAGTAGAAATTGACCAATTAAAAGCCCCATGTAATATCTTTCTACTTCTTTAGTAAGCTATTGACTAGATGAAGAGAATTTTAGAGAAAGACACTAAATAGTTCACTGCACTTATCTACTCATCTTTCTATGGGCAAATAAATCATTTTCAATACATTATCTCATACACATTTTTATTCAATAGGAACTCACAAACCACAAAATATCAATGAGCCCCTAGCATTTGTAAAACCCATACTTATAAATGTATAAAGTTGTCCCAGGAATTTCTCCAAGAAAGCCAATTATTTTTCTTCATAGAAATCAGTTCTGAAAGCACAGTTATCAGTCTGTCTACCTCAGCACTATGCATATCATCTAATTACAAATAAGAAAAAAATGACCATTCACTTTTAAAGAAATTTGGTGTTTCACATATTGTTGTATTACCTTTATTTAGCTCACCATCAATGTGTTTTTACTTAAAATGGTCATTTCGGCACCTGGAAATACTCTATATATTGTCTGAACAATGCAATTGTAAACAGGAATGACAGGGAATCATTTTTTGTAAATAAGATGTAAGTCATGAAAATGGGATTTCTATATCTTGTTAGAGTCATATGTCTAAAGAGGATGCATGGGAATCTGAGACAACTTTTCCTTCATTTTCTCAACAGTTAATCTTGGACTTTTCATGGGCGCAATACAGATATAATCATACTTGTTTAGTGGAAATGTGATATTTATTTTAGAAATTTTTATAAATAGGAAATTCATTGGAAATAAAACAGTTGAGATAATTGTGGTCTGGGATCACCCATGTATTTTAATGGGGTGCTTCCTCTGTTGTTAGAATAGGTATATAGGAAGCTGTCAATATTTTCCCATAGTTAGAAGAATTATTTGTGTTCTTGAGTTGAGATTGAAGTTTAGTTCTCAGCTTTATTTAGGTTTAACTTTAAATATTTTTGATATCAGCATGACAATAACAAGTAATATGTCATAAAAGAAATTTAAGATAACCAGAGGGTTGGTAGAAACAATATGGTTGTATTTTCAAATTTCTTATACATGAATCTATGCTCTTACCTTTTTTTTTTTTTTTTTTGGTCTTTTTGAGACAGGGTCTTCCTTTAGTCTCAGCTGGCCTGGAACTCACTATGTAGACCAGGCTGGCTTTAAACTCACAGAGTTCAAAGTGCCTCCCAAGTGCTAGGATTAAAGGCATGCACCACCATGCCTGGTGGTCTTTTTACTCAAAGCTTTTGATTGCAAGTCGTTACTGGAAACACTGCTGTTAAGGAATACTGTTAATCTTTATAGTATTAGTTGCTGTTAGGTATTTTGACCTTTAACAGAAAATGTCATTCTTTGAGAGATAATAATTTAGAGGTGAGACAACAGTAATTTGGAGTGTAGACAAACATTAGACTCTTGATAGAATACTGCATATTTCTCAATTTAATTTTGTATTGAACCAGTTGCCTTATTATCCCCCATGTATGAGTACAGTCTTAGTACTAGATTGAAAGTAGGCACAGATCAACTATCTAGTACATTTTACATTGTGTCCTTCATACAGCAAGAGCTCAAATTATTGGAATTATTATAATTAATTTAGCTGTTAAGGCTTGAGAAAGAAATTTATGGAGAAAATATAATATAAAAAAAGTAAATTAAAGTGAGCTTTGGAAAATGAAGCAACCAAACCTTTGGCTAATCAAACTTTCCTTAGCCCCAGGGCAAATATTTCTGCAGTGAAAAGATGAACGGAAGTGTTCCATGAGTGATGGAAGAAGCCGTTCAAAGAGAAATCATCCTAGGATATATGCTGGCTTCTGCCCACAGCCAGAAGGAGATGTAACTGAGCATGTTTATGTTTATGGAAGAAGATAATCAACCACAAAGTCTATGGTTTTGAAGCAGTGGGCTCATCAGTAGTCTAAAAAGTAAAGGCAGAGCATAGAACTGAATTGCCATCGAGGTCTGTGACAGAGACATAAAGACTTTGAAGTTTTTATTAGTATATAAAGTACTGGGTTTCGATATAGCTTTTTCATATATACTTTATTTCTGTTCATCCTCATCCCTCATCCCCAACCATCACCTTATTTAGCTCTTTCCAAGCCCCTTTTACGTTCATGTCACATGCATTCTGTTCCTCTCCCCATACCCTTCCTTAACCCCCTCCCTTCTTATGGTCCCCTTCCCACTGTCCCTTACCTTCACTCACACTCACATCCACATATATAAAAGTTAAAAACAAGGACCTGAATTTTCTGTATTGCTTAATAAAACCCCATTGAGTCTGTATGTCACATTTTTCATCATCCACTGATCTATTGATTAATACTGAGTTTGAATTTATTGCCTTAGGAAAAGTATAGCAGGAAACATGAACCTGCAAGTATCTCTGTAGTGAGATATAAAGTCCTTTGGGTATATGTCAAGGAGTGGGATATATATATATATATATATATATATATATTTATATATGCAGATATATGTTCCTTAAATATATTAGGAATAAAGTAGGTACATTACTCATTTCTCATATGTAGAATGTGAAGTTCAGAAAAGTATTATGACTTGTTCAGTGTCGATGAAGAAATAGATGCAAGACTTTTGCAAAACCTATATGAGTCTGAAGCCTGAGAAATTTACATTACATTCACGGCACTGGGCTATTTATTGGGAGGGACCATGCCATGATAAGAAGGATCCCACCTGCACCTTTAGGCACAATCTTGGCAACTGAATCTGACCACCTGGATAAGCAAAATCTTAGATGAAACTGAAGCCTTACTAAACAATTACATCTAGGAACTAAATGTAGGTGGTTCTGTAGTGAAATGGGTAATGCATTGGATTTCTAAGAACTAATACCATTTATCTCATTAATTTGATACAGTGCTTCACCATTTGCTGAGTCAAAAATGCTTTGCCAGCTTGGGAGGCAAAGGCAGGCGGATCTCTGTGTGCTCAAGGACAGCCTGGTCTACACAGCGAGTTCCTGGACAACTGTAGCTACAGGGAGACCCTGTCTCAAAAAAGACAAAAAACAAACAAAAAGTTTCGCCTAAGCTGGGTGTGGTGGCACATGCCTTTAATCCAAGCACTGGGGAGGCAGAGGAGGTGGGTCTCTGTGAGACAGAGGCCAATCAATCTAGTGTCCATAGTGAGTTCTAGGCCAGCTGAGAGTACAGGAAGAACCTATCTCAAAAAAAAGTTTTCCCTATTAATGTAATTAAGTTTCATGATAGAGTTATATCAATGGGCACAAGACAAGAAAAAGTGAGATTTCAACAAAAAACAATAGTGAAAAATATTTCAAGAGATCTTTATTTCTTCTTGCAAATATTCCAAAGTACAGTCAGAAAATATTGCTGAAAACTCAATCCCTAATTAAAAAGAGCCATTTGCCTTGTAAATATGTCCATTAATATTTAACTAGATGGACGGTTGCGGGTTGATTCTGTTTTGTAATGTAAGAAAGTTACAGCATGTTTCTGATGGCAGGTCTCCATGTGCTTTCCAAATGCCACACAATGAAGCAGAAATCTTACAAACTGCTAGACTGTTAATAGTCATTATATATTTCAAAATCACCAACTAGAAGAAATGATAAGCCATATTATTACTTAGTATGCCTAAAATAATAATAAAACTAAGATTACCCCGCAAACTCCATCGGTTGTGTAATAATGTAATAGGTGAATACACATAATTTTCATAATTTACAATACTATCATTATTACATAATATCAATGAGTCAGATTCTGGAAAATCTTAAACAAGTTAGCCTGTGCAAAATAAAGCAGAGTCTGAGCATCAAAACACTGGTGTGCTTTCTTATGTAGTCCTCAGAATTGTTTCAGGAAGTGTGTGATTCTAAGTTGAGAAGATAATACATCCAAATAAATGTGTGAATAAGAAAATAAAGCAAAAAAGGAAGACGATAGAAAAGTAACAGAGAATCTGCATTGTGGATGCAAGGCTCTCAGCGACAAGTCCTCCTGCTGCTCCTTGCTATGGTGAGCACTGTGCTCTGAACACATTAGAGACACAAGCAATTAGGGCTCAAAAATGTGGAGCATCTTGAAATTAATGATAACTTTAGCATGTCTGAAGCCTTGAACTTATCTCATAAATTGGAATAAAAGAAGAAAAATATTGAGCGATCAGGAAGTAATAAAGATCTTGTAAAAATAGCTATTTACAAAAGCATGGAAATTGAGTCCTTGGGAAGGAGGCATATCTACTAATCAGCAGGTCCAGATGACACGGCTTCTATGTATGGGATGGAAGAAGCACAAGAATGCTAACTGCATCATTTACTGTTATTTCTGAAAAGCTGTGGGGGTCTAGGAAACTATAAGAGATGAAAAGAAAAGAAAATTCAATGCTCAACTTACATTTACAAAAAAGATGAAAGTGACCCCCAGAAAACTCAATAATTAACATTAGAGGGAAAGAGGGATACTGTAAGGATCTACATAAAAATGACATTTAGAAAATATATTCATGTACAGGTAGATGTATTTTTAAGCTTAAAATGAGGAAGGAACTTGAATACATAAAAATTTGAATCTGAGCAACATTTCAAAGTGTTTTGTTTGCTTTTAAATATTTAAAGAAAAAATTCTCCAAACATCCAAATTTGCAAGATTATAAATAATAACTATGAAACTTTCATTTAAAAAATATAAAAGATGAGTTCAGAGATGGTTCAGTACTTAAGAGCACTTGGTGCTCTTCCAGAGGACCAAGATTCAATTCCTAGCACCCACACAGTAACCCCAGTTCCTGGGGACTATTGCCCTCTTCTGTCCTCTGCAGGCATTAAACATAGGTGGTGCCCTAGCACTCATGCAGACCAAGCCCTCTTATGCCTAAAATAACTGTAAATAAATACATAAATGATAAAGAAAAATAGTTTTAGTGCCAGGTAATATCATTGTGTGTTCATTTTACAAATGCCAGTAGAACACCATTAGGTACCAAGCACCATACTGTGTGTTGAAAATAAGAACACGAGAGCCTTCTATTACACAGGAAGCATCAAATTAATGCAGGGGACTGCATGGAGTACACATTTGATGATGCTGACTGTAATTATCAATAGTTATTAACTTGGAAAGGCAGTTTTCAATTGGTGGGGAAGATCTATTGGCTTTTCTATTTGGCTCAATGATCATCTTAATAACTATGTTTTGATTGAGAGATCAAAGGGACTACTTTGTGGAATTTCAAGAGAATGGGGGAGGAAGCAGACTCTGGCCTTACCTATTGCACATGATGGGAATTGGCTTACATCATGTCTCAACCTCTTCTCCCCACACATTGAAAATTAACAATTACAGTAAATCTGGCAGTTATGTGCATAATGAATGTACATAGAATTTGTTACTGAGGAGTCTTATAATGTCAAGGAACTTTTCCTTAGGTATCTCATTCTGTACAATTTATATTTGGTACTTGGCTATTTTGAAATACTCTGTATTTCAAAAGTAACTTTAGAATTGAGTGGAATTGCTTCATAGTTGTTTTATGCCTTCTCATATTTGGAACAAGATTGCCATAGTGAGGCTCCTGAACTATGAAAACTGTAATGTTTCCTCCTTAAGATACTGCTCAATATGCATTGCATATGGAGATGAATTTTATTTATATTTTATTAATATACATTTTTAACATTCTGAAATCAGATATTTTGTACACAGAGATTATATAAAAATTTAACTGGTAATTTTATTGTTCATTGATATTAGAGTACTTATAAGTAATGTAAGAACTGACATAAATGTTGTGCCAAACACTGTGTAGCATATTACTAATCTTTAATAGCTTTTAAAGCTGATCTCATTTTTATCAACTTGTACATGGAGGTGTTATAATTCTATCTATAAGAAACCCCTCTCCTAACCTCTATGGTGTCAAGGCATTTCATTATGTAGCTAAGTAGCAGCCTTTTACATTTAAAATCCTGAAACACACTATGCCAAGAAATAGGGGAAGAAAAAGCTGATTTTCCTCAAATGGGAAAGACAGAGACTATATATATATATATATATATATATATATATATATATATATATATATGATCTGTATCCTGGTTTACCTCTGGAGAGATCTCATTGTTGGGGTTGTCTGTGGGACTGAGTGTTTACTAGGAATTTTTTATTTGCTTTTCCCATGTTGTTGATTTTTCTTTGTGCTTTTGGCGTGTGGATTTGATTCTGTTTGTAATCTGACGTGAAATTCAAGTGTTTCTTCTTGCAAAGAAAAATGGATTTCTTTTAGTAAAATAAATAAATAAATGATGAGCAAACCCTGCCCTCCAGGCGAGGAATCTAAGGAGCACTGTAGCCATCTGCCCAAGGGTAAAGTTGGGGCAGGATGAAGGGGAAGCACAGGTTCCCTGGGCACGATGGGCTCCCAGGCACGGCACTTGCCCATGTAATCTGCAGCTCGCAGTCTGCACCGGCAGCTGTGCTGTGTTCTTGGCACAGCGCCTGCAGATGGCTTTGTAGGCCAGCATCGCTGGGTTTCCCCAATCAAACACCACCCTTGACAGCGCCACCAGCTTCCTCCTCCTTAATGGAAATGTACTGCCTCCTGAAGCTGGTGCGCGGAAAGTTACGTGATCATGCCGCGCAGAGGCTTCAGAAAGCAACGTCCCACTGCAATTGCTAACCAGTCAGCCTTTCATCATTTTTTTAAGTCCGTGGGTGGAGGGGAGAGGAAGAATCATGAGGCAACTGAGCAGATGACTCACAGCAGACAGAAATGACACAGCCATTTCTAACCGATGGCGTGACAGGACACTTAGCAAATGCTGTTCTGGATCCTTTCATGTACTCATTCATTTGCATTCATTCATTCATTCATTCATTGTTCATCTGACTGTTTCTAATGCCAGGCACTATGGCAAGCACCAGAAGGAGCAGCAAAGCAAATAAAACAATTGCTTCCCTGGGAGCTTTCACTGTACAAAAGAGAGAGAGGCAAAAGACGTAAAATGGTGTTTTTGGGTGTTGAGAACTTGGGGGAGGGAGGGCCCACCTCCATAGAAAGGTG
Organism: Rhizomys pruinosus; assembly: GCA_009823505.1. Taxonomy (NCBI): domain Eukaryota; kingdom Metazoa; phylum Chordata; class Mammalia; order Rodentia; family Spalacidae; genus Rhizomys; species Rhizomys pruinosus. The sequence continues at coordinate 1,470,948 of VZQC01011281.1, read as the reverse complement.
ACTCTGGATAGGAAAAGAAGGTGAGAAGAGATCGCGATGGCTATCTAGGGGACGAGGTCCCTCTAGGCAAGGGAGGTGACAGGGTCTAAGGAGAGACAAGGCCAGCACAGCCTAGAGTGGCCTGGAAGGCATGGAGCAGGTGGGAGGTCAGCCCAGATGGTGGGGGGCTAGGGGTCACCTGGGAGGGCTTGGGCTTTGACTCGGAGCAAGATGGCA
>VZQC01011281.1:1300273-1469404 GCA_009823505.1 Rhizomys pruinosus | reverse complement strand
ACCCAAACTGTTTCTCATTGACTGTATGCTACTTATTTGGGAAGGAAATTTAAGCTTAGTTCCTTTAAATTGTCCTACAAGTAAAAGAAAGTGTTATAATGTGATGTTGTGTTATTCAGAAAAAAATATATAGGCCATTTGTATACCTTAACCCAGTACAAATTATAAATAAAACCAACTAACATTTTATATTCCCAACTAGTTCAGTTGTATTACCATTTCCACCAAAACCTACACCTAAATTTAACTAATCTAAATAATTTACTAAGCCTTAAAATATCCTATACTTGGTGGATAAAGCTTGGGCAGAGTTGAGTACCTGCTGAATAAATTTTACCCAACAAACACTTTGCTCTTTAATGCTACATGACTGGACTAAGACTTCTACTTATTTGGGAAGTAAGAGTTTAAGCTTAATTCCTTTAAATTGTCCTACAAGTAAAAGAAAGTGTTACACTGTGATGTTGTGTATTTCAGAAAAATATAGAGACCAACCCAATACAAACACAATGCCAGGTTCTTAATTGTAACACAATGCTAGTGGACATGCATTGAGCAATTATTTGTTTGAAGCATTGCTTTGTTGTGGTTAATCCTTGGAGTAACACTGTGAATGATCTTCCCTATCATATCCAGGAAGTATTTCGCGTCTAAAATAGTTGTATTTAGTAGCCAGTTGAAAGACTCATAGTCTGAACACAAGCCCTCTTACTTTAGATCTGAATGTTCAGTTATTCTTATTTATTGACTGCCATGGCATGGATATATAAAATAAAACAAGAATGCAGGTTTTGCAAAAGCAGTATTCTCTGTCTGTCCTCTTCTTTGCTATAATATTCTTACTGTCTCTGTATATTAACATTGCTATTTATGTATCAGAAGTTAATTTGTTGAAAATACTTTGAAGACTTCTAATCTCTATCATTGAAGAGATGATAAGAACATATTTTTAAATTTATTTTATTTTATTTTTTTGAGACAGGGTCTTCTTGTAGCCACAACTGGCCTGGAGCTCACTATGATGATCAGGCTAGCCTCTATCTTACAAAGATCAATTTCCGTCTACCTCCAGAGTTCTAGAATGAAAAGCATGTGCTACCTCCCCTGGTTTTGATTTTATTTTTTTTTAATGTATGTTTCCCTGCATATAACTGCACCCAGGTCATGCAATGCCCATGGAAGCCAGAATAAGGCATCCAATCCACTGGAACTGGAGTTAAGGATGGTGGTTTGCCTCCAGGTGGCACCTGGAAATCAAACCTGGGTCTTCTGCAAGAGCAGCCGTCTCTCCAGTTCAAAGACCCCTTTATATTGACTTTTCATTGTAAAGAGTTCTACCTGGCATGGGTCTGAGGTGCAATATATACTTGCAATTAAACCACTGAAAAATAAGTTCATATTAGGTCAGTTATCAAAGTATTGCTCATAGATGGAGACTGACACAGTACCAGCCCAGTATAAGACTCCAGGGGCATTCAGTCTTCAATTTCCAGCTCATGCTAGAGTGACAGGTGGCAGACACTTTCCATTCATGCGCACATCAGAAGGCAAGAGAAAGACATTAGGCCATCATCCTTCTAGACTATTCCGGACTTTAGTGTTGGTCCTTTGTGCCCACCAGCTACACCTTTACTACCAGAATCTCATTTGCACAGCTGGGCTGTAACTCACGGTTTCTGATATATTTCTGTGGCATCTTTGATTATCCAATTCTGACCTATTTATCTTTGTTGTTGTTGTTCTTGTTCTTTTAAAGTATGTATATGAGTGTATTGCCTGCATGCAAGTGCACCTGTGTTATGTAATGCCCAGAGAGGGCATTGGATCCTCTGGAACTGGAGTTACAGATGGTTGTTAGCCTCCGCCACCATGTGGCTGCTGAAAACCAAACTCAGGTCCTCTACGAGAGCAGCCAGTAATCTTAACTGCTTTGACATTTTTTTCACCCCCTATTTATCTTAGTTCTATGTTTTTTGTATATAAGTGGTTTTGGTTTTATCAGTAAATCAAGCTAAAACAGACACTAGTTTAGCAGTATGGAATTTACATATACTAGACAAATAGATTATACATGTGAATACTTGTCTTCTTAATTTGTTAACGCTAAATCCTTAGCCTCCAAGTTGATTCTGCTTAGGACCATGGCATCTATCAGCACTATCTGATGTCTTCATTCTACTTCTCTCTCTTTGAATGTTCTGTTCTTCCTAGCTTTTATAGATCTGTTGGACTTCTATTGTAAGTCTTTCCAGGCAGATTATACCTTCCCTTTCACACAGTTCTCTGACTTCTCAACCTCTGCTCATGTAACTGGTACTCCATTCAAAAGCTCTAGCCGGGCGTGGTGGCACACACCTTTAATCCTAGCACTCGGGAGGCAGGGGCAGGTGGATCTTTGTAAGTTCAAGGCCAGCCTGGTCTACAGAGCGAGTTCCAGGACAGCTGGGGCTACAGGGAGACCCTGTCTCGAAAAAAAAAAAAAAAAAAAGAAAAAGCCCTAGTATCCATGCCATCAGCCACTGAGGTTCATTCATTCTAAAACAAAACTCTACTACTTTGATATATAAAGTGAATTAATTCACAGGCAAATTATTTTCATCTAAAATTTGCAGAAAGAAGCCACACAGAATCACAATAACACAAAGCCCAACTTTTTAAATTTAGCTGGTTCCAGTTTTGAATTCCAGCTTTACCTCATCCTCTCATCTTATGCCATGAGCCTTAAAACAGTCTAATAAAGGCTTTTCAGGGGTGATGCTGAATTTTCATTTGAAACGGTACAAATGAAACATGATAGATAATTTTATTGTGTTCATTTCTACATTATTGTGAGTGACTATGAATCAGGAAAATGTTTCTCTGAATATGAGATATCAACCAAATTAAGGTAAAGCAAAACCAAACCAAGCAAAACAGCAACTGCAAGCCCTCTCAGAGTTCTATATTCTTTCATTAATGATGAATAATATTTTTATTGTCCTTATGGAGATAACGAAGTGCAATTGTAACCAGTTGGAAGAGGGAACCACAGCTAGGGAATTTCCTCTATGGGGCTGGTCTGTGGTCATGTCTCTCAGGCATTTTCTTGATTGTTGAGTGGTGTGGGAGAGCTCAGCCGATTCTGGGCAGTTTGTCCTGGGTTGTTCAAGGAAGCAGGCTGAGCACAGGTCAGGAAATGAAGCCAGTAGGCAGAGTTCCTCCATGGTCTGTGTTTCAGCTCCTGCCTCCAGGATCCTGCACTGAGTTCCTGGCTTGGCTTCACTTACTGAAAGACAGTTGCAACCCAAATGAATAATTTCCTCTTCAAGTTGTTTTTTTGTGCGAGCACTTTTTACACAGTGATGGAAAGTTAACTAAGACAGGCTTATTGCAGGAGGAGATAGTATAATATCACTTTCCAATCCTTTCATGGACTGTCTCATGACCAGCTTCATTTCACAAGAAATATTCCAGAATATATCTATGTTTTGAGACTGAGAAGTATAACTGACGCTAAAAGGCTGAATCAGTCCGAATTAAAAGTAAATGAAAGTAGGAATTTATTCCGGGAAATTCTCTCTCTCTCTCTCTCTCTCTCTCTCTCTCTCTCTCTCTCAAATCCATGGCCATCCTGAGGGCCCTGAAAAAGCACATTTCTGGGAGATGGGGAGAGCCTTTTGTAGGGGGGAGGGGAGATAGTAACGTGTTGGAATCTGGCCAATTAAGCCAGATCAGGGCCCGGCGATTTTTTGCAGGGCAAACGCAAGCTCCAGAGCAGAAAAGAAGGAAAGGTCCGTCAGGTCTATGCCATCTTGGCTCTTTGCCCCGAGCCCAACCTAACAGAGGCATTCTTGTCTTCAGAGTTGGAAGAGTTCAGACAACTCACTCAAGTGTGTGTAAAAGCATGTTTGCAGAAACATGAGGATGATCTGACTGTAGCATCTCTGGGTTCCAGAGATCTGCTATATATCTCCTTCTTGAAGCTACCTTCTTAGTGAAAAGACCATTTTTTCCTATAAATAAGTTGTATCTATTTTTTCTGTCAGGAGAGGAAAAATTTTATAAACTAAACCTTCCATTGGTTCCGGGCATAGTATTGGGTGTGAACATGGAGAAGAAACTATCTCTTCCTTTAAGTGATACTTTTCTCATTCAATCATCCATTTGCTCAGATACTTATTTATTATATGCTCCAAATTATGGTTTTTGAGAATGTCATGTTAGATTTTTCTTTCACTGTTTTAAGCTTTAGGAGCCCTGTTAGTGGGACCTAAGGGAAGACAGGTTCGTCTACGCCCTTTTTTCTGCTCAATATAATGTATATTCATATGGCTAAAAAAAAAAAAACCACAGCATGAGTCCAATCCATCAAGGGAGACTTCTTCTTTCACTTGACTTGATAAACATGTACTAAACTGTTGTCATTGGTAAAACCCAGAACTTCATGGACAATAGACTATCACAGTTTTGAAGATGGTGGATACCTGCTGAGGGCTGTTTATCTGTTAGTTCTCCCCCAGTTTTCACCCCTTTCATGTACTTCTCTTGTTCATACTTCCATGCCCATCAGTGAAAAAATAAAAAGCAAAGGGAAACTGGCCCATACTGATAATTAGACCTCATAATTACTGAGTGCGGACCACATGCCAGGCCCCATGGTGTGTGCTTTCTGCACATTATCTTAGGTAATCCTCATAAAAACCGCATGAGGCAAGCATCATTATCTCAATTTATATTTGAAGAAATTGAGCCATTGTGTCAAGCAGTGTGCCTAAGCCCAGACTGCAAAGCCAGGTCCCTCTGCTTCTGTTCCCTGGGCAAGATATCTCTCTATCTAGCTCCCTCCCCAGACTTAAGAAAAAGGGAATGCAAACATAAAGAATGGGTTTGTGTACCTACCCTGGGATTTTGTCACTTCAGGTGGGTTTAACTATATGCGCAGCCACACAGCTTTGACAGGGAAGTGAGTTTTCAAAGTGGGAATGTTGCAAGTTTTTCATAAAATGGTTTTCATTAATGAACATACATTTTTGTCTCAGTAGGCTGTCAATTTCTTTCTGATTTTTCTCTCTATGTTTACCTTAAAGAAAAAAAAAATCTTTCATCTCCTCTGAATTGGTTTAGTAATTTAGAGGAAAAGATGGTTGATTTTTCTCTATAGAGGAAAATGAAACTTGTCTTAATTCAAAGAAAAATATGTAAAAGTAACTCTTCGTTGACCAAAAAAAAAAAATAAATTCTGAGAGATTATCTGAAGAGAATTTCCACATGATTATTAGAGTATAAGGCAATACTGAAATTTGAAGAAGTACTGTTGTCTGAAGGATTTTGTGCTGGTAATGAAAATCCAAGAAATAAATGTCCCATTTTCTAGGTGGCAATGCAACTGTGGGAACAAACAGAAGGGGCGGGAGAAGCAGCAGCCTGTCTGTCAAACAGGAAAGGGCTCTTAGCCAATTGTGAGTGAGCAGTTTTGTTTGGTTTTTGTTTATGTTTTGAGACTTGTTTCTCTATAAACAAAGGTGGCCTGGAACTTGCTTTGTAGATCAGGCTGGCCTTAATCTCACAGAATCCCCAGTACTGGGGATCAAGGTGCATACCACCATGCCTGGCCAGTGAGTGGTCATTTTAATTCTCATTCTCACTGCAAATTACAAGTTTCCATTGAGAATTGCAGAGGCCTTTCAGAGACCCAGTACTTCAAATGCTACCAGCATCTCCTCTTCCTTATCTTTTTAATTTTACTAAAAATTACCAGTTGCTAATTTGAAAATTATCTTAATATCCTTTTTGTTTCCTCCCTGTCAGATTTTCCCATTGTAACCTAAACTTGATGGAGCTGACCTAATTTTTTTTATTTATCATTCAATCCACAACTCAAAATAGGCCTGCCATACAGAGATTCAAATATTTTTTTTAATAAATGAATCAATTGAAACACAAATATTTAAAGTTTTGTAGACAGCAAAAAAATGGAACCTTCAAATTTAGGTAACAAGGAGTTCCACACTCATGCAAATCAGTAATCCTTTTTAATTATACTTTGAGTACCAGATTGTTTTATAAAACAATATATCTGTTAAAAGAAAAATATGAAAATTTAGATAATATAATTGTTTAGGGGACAGTAAAAATTGATACAAGCAAGAGAAAAGGCAAATAGTTTAAGTAACAGTAATTGTCTAATCTGAGAAACATGTTTTATACGTCCAGTTATACTCCTAAGGAGTTTAAATGTGAAGCCTAGCTAAAATAGTCCAAGTAAGGCTGGCAACTAACAGAAAGAAAGAGGGAGAGAGAGAGAGAGAGAGAGAGAGAGAGAGAGAGAGAGAGAGATTTTAATAAAATGACTTGTGACTATTTTCATCCCAAACTTTACATTTCTTTGGGATACCCTCTTTACAACTACAAAGGGAAGAAACTATTCATTGGTTTTTACATAAAAAATTGAAGTTGATTTCATGCTACATAGTATATTTTTACTGTTATAGCTTCTTACTGCATAAGCTGGATGCAAAAGGATTGTGAATGCCCTCAGAACCAAACCTAATAGTGGTCCACTTTCAATCTGTGGCTGTGAAATATTTATTTATTTATTTTATTTATTTTTTTTCTAGTCAAGGATTTTTATTTCTTTATTATTTCTTTATTTATTTATTATAATCAAATCTAGATCCGTGTCCCCCACCCTATCCCCCCACCCCACCAGAGCTCATGCATTCTGCCAAACATGCTTTTCATCTCTCTCAGTCTTTCTCAATATTCTCCATGTAGAAGTTGACTGTTTTGAGCAGAAGTTCACTGTTTCAGTCAGTTCTTTGATGCAGTCCTTTCTGTTGTCGTTGTGTTGTTGTGTTGTTGTTTCCAATATGCATCATTCCCAACTGCTTTGGACAAAAGCTCAGAGGGGCCTTGCACAAGAAATACTTACAAATGGTAATTGGCACTAGCCTCACAGATGAGGGATCAATTCATTGTTTGTTGTTCTGGGACTATGTTACTTCATCAGCATGATGTCCTCTAGCTCCAGCCATTTTCCTGCAAAGCTCTGATCTGTGTCATCTTTCTTTATTGCTGCATAGAACTCCATTGTGTAGATGGTACCACATTTTCTCTATCCGCCTTCAGTTGAGGGGCATTGGGCTGGTTCCAGCTCCTTGCTATTGTGAAGAGAGCTGAAATAAAACAGGCCATGCATGTATCTCTGCAGTGGGGTGATTTGAGGGTACATGCCCAGGAGTGGTATGGCTGGGTCGTGGTGGCAAGTTCATTCCAAGACTTCCAAGGTTTCTCCACACTGCTTTCCATAGTGGCTGTACGAGTTTACATTCCCACCAGAAGTAGATGGTGTTCCCTTTCCCCACACCTCTCAGCAACTTGGTATCATTTGTTTTCTTGATCTTAGCCCAGTCTTATTGGAGTAAAGATGATATCTTAAAGTGTTTTTGATTTGCATTTCCTTAATAATTTAGTGTATGTGAACATACCTTAAGATTAGCCATCTCTAATTCCTCACTTGTGAAGTCTCTATTCAGCTTTTTGCTCCATTCATTGAGTGGGTCATTTGTTTTCTTTTCTTTGTTTTTGAGTGTTTATTATTCTGGAAATCAATGCTTTGTCAGATGTTTCTGCAGTGAAGTGTTTCCTCCCACTCTGTGGATTTCTTTCACTTCCTTGATTGTTTCTTTTGATGTATAGAAAGCTTTGAGTTTAATGAGGTCCCATTTGTCAATGTGACCTTAATTCTTGTGCAGCTGCTGTCTGATTTGGAAGTCTTTTCCTACCACTATGTCTTGTAGTCTGCTGCCAACTTTTTCTTTTATCACCTTCAGAGTTTGGGGTTTCACGTTGAGATCTTTGATCCATCTGGAGTTGACTGCACTTGCTTCAGCTGGTCCAGGGAGATCTCAGTTTGGCTGGGAAATATTTAAAGTATGCTCTTTCGTCTATCCTCTTTGTTACTCTTGAATGCACTATTTATTTTCCTTTTGAGATCTAATTATTGCTATTCTTAGATTAACCATGTAAGTCAGGACAAGGTATAAACCAAAGGTAAAACAATAAAACAAACATGGGGCTGGAGAGTATAGCCTAGTGGTTAGAGCACGACTGCTCTTGCAAAGAACCGGTCGATCCCCAGCACCCACATGGCAGTGAGAACCGTCTGTAAACTCCAATCCGGAGAAACTCCAGTTCCAGGGGAATCCGAGACCTTTCTGACCTCCACGGCATTGCACGACCACGGGTGCACAAACCTTGCAGGCAGACAGTATTCATACCCATCAAAATAAATAAAATATAAAAAAAACAAACAACACAATACACAAGTAAGCAGAAAGACACTCACTGGTCTCATAAGTGATAGGTTAAAGGTAAAGGGGAAACTACCTTCCCAGTTGCTGAAGTTTTGATGCATTTTCATTTGACAATGGGTCTGTCAGGCTGACAGAAAGCAGATAAATGATTATGGGCTGAGAATAGCCTAGCGTAAAGCAGACGTCAGAGGACCGGGTTCGATCCAGCCAAGGGCTAAGAACGTCGTAACCATTCCAATGAACTCAGTTCCAGGGGAATCAGTCTTTGACTGCGGCATTGCACACAGGTGCACGACCTCATGAGTCAATCATTCTTCACATACAAAATAAATAATAAAAAATAAATGGATGGATACAGTGGTCACAAAGGATGATGTGACTACTTTGTGCTTCTATCTCTAGCACATGCATTGCACCAGTTGTACCTTAATAAGCAACCAATAATTAAGCAGAACACTTGTGGCTAAACTCCATTCTGAGTATTTTCATACTTTATCCCAAGGGTAGACTTAGCCACTTTCCTATCTAGTAGAGCCATAGTTCACTTGCTGTGGATGAACTCTGCAAAAAGACTCATGACATAGAAACAGAGAGCTGAGAATCTATTTAAGGTCAGCTAGCCTAAGCCCACGAGGTCTTCGTGTACCTCACCTTGACACAGAACATGAGCATCACCCACCGATGGCATACTCAGAACTGGAGTAGTTTACAGCCATCCCTCGAACACTCCAAAGCTCCCTTTGATTCTCTTTGGTATGTTGTTTCTTCATCATTGTACTTGGACTCTACAAGTGAAAAATGTATTTGTGGCTTTTTGTAATAATCATGGGTGCAGAGGGAAAACATGCAATGTGCCCTTCTCCTCCATTTCCTGCTTTCTGTCAGGCCTGACAGACCCATTGTCAATGAAGAATAGCATCAAACACTTCAGCAACTGGGAGGTAGTTCCCCTTGGGGGACACAGACATCTTTGGTAAATATATATATAGATATCTATATATATATATAGATATTATATATATATATTTAACAGTTAAAAATATTTTGTAAAATAATATTTTCTCTCTTTATTGATACATGCTACGACCACTCATAATATATCCTTATGTAATCCTGTGGTGTGTTCTATCTTATAGGAATATTAATATTCACACACTTTCTAAATTAGAGAAGGTTCCTAGATCTTTAGGATTCTGGCCAACATAGCTGTGTTATCATGCCTAAATATACGCTTCTTGATATCTTGCAACAATGACTTCCTTCATGTTCATGCTACTAACCATTATGGGTCAGTGAAGTATCTGCTCCTCAAACTTACAGGAGTAGGATGATGGAGTATCCCTTTTACAGAATGTTTTCATCCTTGGAACAGAGGGATAAGACTAGGGAGATATAGAATGTTTTCAAAGCTCCTAGAGTTTCTGGTTCTTTTGGCTACTGCTTTTGTAATTTGTACAAAGTGCCATTTGCAATGCCATTTTCATGCAAGTATATCATGTGCTTTTACCGTATGCGTCTCCTGTTGCTTCCTGTTTCCCTCCTCTCTTGCTATCCCTCTTCCTTTTCCTAGATTCCCCATTCTACTTTCATGACTTCAGGTTCTGCACATGCTAGGAAGCATATTTTCTTTCTCCAAGTCTGCTTAATTTCACTTAATTTGATGATCTCCAATTCTATCACTTTCCCTACAAATGAAATTTTATTTATCTTTCTGTACATATTTCACTTATCTAAAGAAACCATGTGACAGTCCATTTGGTGGAGTACATTCCACTCAATGGTGGGGAACAGGTATTTTGAAAAATAATATGGTTTAAGACTATTAAAAAGCTGAAACGTTCCTACAGTACAATAATTAAGATATAATAAATTGATACATTATATACATTTACACTTCCTAAATATATGGTCCTGTAGTCATTTTATTACTACCGCAGTATCTACTCTATCTTATATTCTTTAACTTCTCTTCACTTTATTAAAAAAGGCCTTCCTCCACAGCTGAACTAAGAAAACATATTTTATAAGACTGAACGAGATCATTCCTTATGGTCCTGGATGCCATCTTCATTACTGAAACAGGAAATAGAAACTGGCCACTTATCACAGATTAAGACTTGAAATCTTTCAACTCAACGTTGGACTCTACTTATCAACTCTGGAATACAGATTTAAGTAAAGTTTATTGGAAGTAAGTATTTTTGTGATGTGAAAATGACCATGCTATTTTCTTTCTTATTAATGTCTAGCTTATATTTTTATATCTAGAATTATCATCTCTAATTTTCCAAAATATGTTATAATTGTTTGCTTCTTCACTGAGCTCCATCAGCCTGGTAATATAAGCTACTTTGGTTTCTCCCACGAGTTGTTTGGAATTTAGTCTTTGAGGACACATTCTGTAAGGCTGTTCATTCACACCCCAAAGGGATGTAAATGTAGTTTAAGTTCTACAAACAAAAAAAATGATTTCTTTCCTTAGGAAAGTCCTTTATACTTTAAATATTTTTCTAACATTTTCACCAGTAAATAATCAGAAGCATTCACATGACAGAGCATAGAGTTTGAACCATGAGCCTAGAGGTTAGGAAGATTTGTCTTTATCTTTCTATGATGTCAGTTATACTAAGTTACTTTTAAACTAAGTTTCTATGGTGGTTTGAAGGAGAATGTCCCCCATAGGCTTCAAGTAGTTGGTGGCACTGTTTGGGGGAGATCTTAGAGGGTATGGCCATGCTGGAGGAAGCATGTCACTGGGGGCAGGCTCAGAGAGTTGCTAAGCCTTGCTGGGTTTTGAGTCTCAGCTTCCTGTACCTGCTGGAAGATGTGAGCCTTTGTTTCCTGCTCCTGCTCTGGCACCTCATGCCACTATGCCTCCCTACCGTGACGGGCTTGATTCCCCTGAACTGTATGCTCAAATAAAGTCTTCCTTAGTTAAGTCCCCTTGGTCATGGTGTTTGTATCACAGCAACAGAAAGGTGAGTAATACAGCTTCATTGCAAGAAAATTGTATTGGAAGGCAGTCAGACTTAATGCATATTATTTTACTTTTTTCCTCCATTTTATTTGTTAAACTCCATCTTTTCAGCCATTTCTTTTTCCCCTCCTCTCTCATTCTTTTTTCTCCCTCTTCTGTTTCTTCCTTCTTTCTCTTTCTCCTTCCTTCTTTCTCTTTTTATTCCCCCTAAAGATTGTCATTAAAAGCTATTATAGTTCAATACAGCTGTCTTACTTGACATTTACAAACCTCTCTATTTTTTCTGCATAGTACTGCACTGCCTTGCTGGAGAAATGAAGATCACATATTCAGCAATTTATGCAATCCTACTCACAAGACTATTTTACTGTCTGCTGAATAATTAACAATGCACATGAAGATAGAATATACAGTAACTTTCCTGACTTTGGGCAAAAAAGATTAGAATGACAAATAGTCAGACTCTAGGGTCAAATGCTTTGCCAGTAGTTGCATATGTTTATGCCAAAATACATAAAGAAATGTCACTTCAGCACATGAATGATGACAAACACTTCAAGTGGGGCTGCAGTTCATCAATCATTTCCAATGCACAGATTGAGTTTACCTATATAAACAAAAGCAACAGAAGTACTCAGAGCCTCACCTTAAACAATTGAAGCATGGCGTAAACACTGTTACTGCACAGTCAAGCCCCATTTTGTTTGAGAAGCAGACAGAGGTGTCCCAACAAACTATGATTTATTAAGATTAATAAGGCATGTCTTTAATAAAAAAAAGTCCTGCTAATATTTTGCATAAATGTGGGAATCTCATTCACTGTCAAAGTGCATCAGAAGGAATATGATTAACGGACCTTAAAAACTGTAGATTCACATCACTTCTCAACAACTATCTGATAAAGTGTGAGGAACATGAAGAAAATTTAGAACAAGAATCTACAGTAGATGGGTTGCACTGGGCTCCGTTTTAATGATTTGTTAAAAAGAAGGTGAAATAATAAAACAATTACAAAATTCCAAACCACTTGGTTCCTCCCCAGAATGCGTTTGAGCCTTCAATATTTTTAATGCCTACTAGTGCTTTGGGAGAATGTTTGTATATTGTGGTCCATCTTTAGGAAAGAAGAAGGCCAAGAGTTTCAAGGCCACAGATATTGGAGGATAAAAAGAAATCTGGAATTCACCTTAGGTTACTTTAAGAAGGAATACTATAGGCATGAACCCTTCTTTCTTGGTACCTCACCCACATTTCTGTCTTCATGCTGTGTTTGACTGACTTTTTAGATCCTGTTGACGGAAAGTGAGGCTATGATATCAGGATTACATTCAGAGGAAGTAATCATTCTCTTTGCACATTTGGATCTGCCCATAGAGAACTTAAATATTTTTGTTTTATGCATTTAAAATATTTCTATTAGTTCATAATTTGTAAGTAAAAATGCATATTTATGGTGTATAATATGACTTTTGCAGTACTATGTATTTAATCTAGCTCCTGGTGCACTTTAGGCAAGCATTCTGTGACTGAACTTTATGCCCAGCCCAATGTGATGTTTCAGTTTAATGTGAAATGATTGCACAATTAATATAATTAACATATTTGTGATGTCACATAATCACTGTATGTGTGTATGATAAGAGCATTCAAGATACATGCTCTTAGCATTTTCTAAACATGTAATATATTATTACCAGTTATAGCTTTGTGCTATGCAGCAGAACTTCAGAATTTATTCCTCCTCAAACTGAAATGTGAGCCTTTCACCAGTATGTCCTGTGGTCAAATGTTTTGAGTTTGGATAGGAGGGACTTGATTTAGTTGAACTATATACTTTCCAATTTGAAACCAAATTTAATGATAAAAAGGTTAGCAAGATTCCTCTTAATTTCACTGAAATTTCGATGTGTAACAAAATTACATGAAGACACCTCTTGGGATGCAATGTAAATATTAGAATCCTTAAGGCATACTTTTTATTGGGCCAGCTGTGAAGATTGAGTTTTTTTTTTTTTTAAGAATTCAGTGAAAATTTAAGGCATATTTGATAGAAACTAGAGTCTTTGAGAGAAGTCATTTTCTGCTTTGCTTCTTGAAAATTAGAAGCAAACTCAACTAGCTTTATTTCCTTTAATGTGTGACTGCATAATAATAGGTAAACTGAAAACTTGAATGAAATAAACTCCCAAACAGTCCAAATGGGAACTGCATCCTTTGTGATGACAAAAGAATGCCATTAAAACTGATAGAGTGACTGGCTTTCACAGTTAGCCCTTCTAAACAGTTTGTATGCAGCCTATCCACGTGCCTTAAAAATGACAATGCATTAATGATCAAGAGTACAATTGTGGTCTTACACACACAGCTGGACAGAATCTTGGCAGAGTCAAACCGCAAGCTGTGAGAAATTAAAAGATAAAACAAGTTCTTTACGCCAAAAATATCATAGTCCAAATTGGAAAAAGTTATTATTTCCCCTAGAAATTTAAGTTAGAGTTGCTACTTAATGAAACAGGAGTCTTCATTCATAGAAAACTTAGTGTACACTAGTTGGTACTGAATTACTATGAAACTCATTCAGGTTGAACCTAAATTGGTGATTTTCAGTCTCTCCTGCCTCAATTTTCATTATATTTTAATTTGCCTCTTCTTCCCAAACCTGTTTGCATTCAATTAAAAGGGACAAGTGATATTTTCTTTTTAACAACCCTATAACGGCAAGTTGAGCTGATAGCCTTCTCTGTGTCTCTCTCTCTTACACACACACACACACACACACACACACACACACACAATCTACAGCCCCCATTAAAAGAAACAGGTATTATTGATCTCTTGGGCTGGGTTCCACTGATTTATAAATAGCAATCAGGAAGATTATTGTGGTGAGCTACCTCAAGAACAAGATTGGATACAAGGTTTGAAGGGATTATCATATTCTACAGATCTGACAGTTGAGGCCTGTAGCTCTTTGGAACAGGATTGCATTATCAATTGTGGGATATCTTGCAGCATTTCTGGCCTTTACCCACTAGATGTCAATATCTTCCACCTCCAAATTATGACAACTCAAACTTTCTTTTGACATTTTGACATATTCTTCGGTACCAGAGGGAGAGAGCACAATCACCCATAGTTAAAAAGACCATAAGGCGAAAAAAAAGTCAAGGCAAGGGCATGTTGAACTGGTCAGTACTGAAACATCTAGAGACTCTGTTTGGCTGGAGGACTCTCTAAACATATAAGGTACAACTATGTTCATCTGAAGCCTGGAAAGGGGGTTTATTTATCTACCAGGTCGCAATTGTCATTTGTCAATGGTCACGATGAAAGGTTGACTCCTTATATTCCTTTGTGTTTGCATCAGAATAGATTTATGGGTTCATACAGACATTCTACAAGTTATCAAATAGGTCCAGGTCATAAAGTAGGGCAGTGCTGATAAGGCCAGGGGCTTCTGGTCACACATGTGAAATTTCATAGTTGGACTATAAGAATACATAGGGTCAAGGAGTGTCAGATGTTTTCCTCACTACACATTCTGATTTTTCTACATATTTAGATGTTAGATTCTATCTCTGGATGTATTTGTGTAATTTAGGGCTTTCTGTAGAAAGCAAGAGTAACAATGGCATGGTCCAAGGAGATCCTTAGGAGAGGATGAACCGAACTAGAAAAATGACACTGATATTCATATGCTCAATGAGTTTGTGTTTGAACTTTTAATTATTGCAGTTAAAATGTGCTTAAACCATAATATCAGGGAAGAATAACACATAGAGATTATGCCAAATGCTTAGAGAATAGTAAAATGTGAGGGGTATGAAATCCAATTAAAATTTCACAGGAAATTTGCTGCAAGAATATATTTAGTTAAAAAGCCTAGTCACAAATTTTTTTCAAATAAAATTTTCATTAGTATTTGAATTTTATTTCTTTTTAAAAGAAGTCATTAGTTTATCAGGTGCATATTTAGCTAAATAGTACATGTTTACATTAAAAATAATATATACAAACCCATATGTATGCATTTATACACATGATTCGAGTTTTTCCCCATTTTTCATTGAGCTTATTAAAAATGAATACAAACATACTCTGAGCTCCAGGACCCTCTAACAGCTTATAGCCTGTAGCAGCTTTCAAGATAACAGTTTCTTCAACCTGAGGAGTTCTGACTTCTCGGTCAGGCTGTTTGAAGTTTCCAAGGCTTAGGGAGAGGGTGGTCTTTACAGAAAAGCCAATATTTCAAAGAGAAGACATACCTTTTTTCCCCCTCTTTAGTGCCAAGATTTAAAAATGCTCTGAAGAAAGAAAAAAGAAATCTTTCCTTTAAAATGTAGTATTTCTCTGAAGAGACCCATCCCTCTGCCTGGCAGACTCCAGATGTGTTCCCTATTGAGGATTCCTGCTTCCAGGCCTTGGTCATGTCCTGGAGCCAATCATTCTAGTCAGAGTCTAACAGTGACCACCTAAAATCAATTCTATTGAAAGGCTTTCTTACTTTGGGACATTTCTTTCCCAGACATAAGTTATGGTGTAATAAAACCTATTAATAGGTTAAAGTACATTATTTACTCTTAAATGTTCACAAACTACCCCATCCATCTAGATCCATAAAAAGGGCAGTTCAATTTAAATTTGGCAGAAACCCATTATATTGTAATATGGCACCCTTTTCCTTTTCAAATCCTCAAAGCAGCTACAGAGGTTAATTACACTTAAAGAGAAAGAAATCTGGTGTCTGAAAACTTGAGAGGTATTTTCTTATTTGTATACAATACTTTGACATACCTTCAAATGAAGGTATGTCAAAGTCAATGATATACAAAGTCAAATGATATAGTCTAAAAGGACTAACCATGGATGAACCACCAACAATTCCAGTCTCTTTTTCCATTATTTAGTCATGAAAATATCCACTCTGCTATGGAATCCCAGTCTCATTGTCCTTATTGGTAAAATGTCAAACAGTATTTAAGTCAGTGAGTAGTTGAAAGAGGAAATTATGCAAAAGATACAAAGAAAGAACTTGCCTAACACTTGCTAAGGATAAATGCTCCATGCACTGCTCACTAGTCAGGTCCTTGTAGAACAACTTCACCATCATTATTAGCAAAACTTCATGCTATCTAAACAGTGTGCAGCATTCTTATATGATGGGTGTTGGCTAATAAGGAATTGGGGAAGCATATATGGAAGATGAGCATGACTACTGCAGACTTGAAGCGATGAAGTCACTGTGCATTGGAACATCTAGAGAAGTAGAAAAAACATGCACCTAATATGGAAGAAAAGGGAGGATGCATCTCAGTGACTGACAGAGGAGAAAGGAAATATTGCAGTTTGGAAGTTGCAACAAAATGATTGATAACTGAATTTGTTCTAGAAAGGAAAGGACTCATTTGTTTGTCTGGGAAAAGGGACCTTGTAAGAGACTAAGAGAGTGAGAGAAAAGGCCCACTTCTGTTGTGAGGCATGTCTGAGGTTAGATAACCAAACTTCTTCCCTTTCTCTGGAAGAGAGGAGTCATTGGAGGAATATTGACAGATCAAGATTTTGAGAAAGCAAAGTATATAATACATTTACCTTTTTTTACATTTCCAATGAATTAAAATTTCAATTCATTAAAAGCAAATGTGTGAGCTTGGTAATTATTGCATGTAAATCTCTTAAAATTTTGTTGTGATAAAAAAATGTAAATCTCTTAAAATTTTGTTGTTATAAAAAAAAATGTTATCTCTCCTAACATATATTCCCAAGAAAGTGCTGTCTCAAATAGGAGCACCAACTCCCCCGCCTCCTTCCTCTCCCACAAACCAAGCTTATGTCTATTTCTGTGTTGTTTCTACTCTGAGAAAGGTGGAAACATGTACTTAAGAAGTGTTAATTGAACACAAAACTGCTGTACTGGATTCTAGAATTTTTGACAAAAGTAATGCTACACTCTAGGAGAAAAAAAAGAGGAAGAACATGAAGAAGGAAAGGAAAGAAGTAAAGAAATGGAGCCATGTGACACACACACACACACACCAAAGTTTGGGTTCACTAAACCAATGAACAGACATTTAAGAAATAAATAATTAAAGGTGGAGGCCAAAGAGATGGCTCTCTGGTGAAGGATGTTGTTATGTTTCCAGAGGTACTGAAGTCAGTTCCCAGCACCTACATTGGCAGTTCACAGCTACAGGGAATCAAATAGCTCTGGTATCTCCAGGGACTCACACATGTACACACACACACAGGTATGCATAAATATTAAATGCTTCTTTTAAAAGTTAAACAAACGGAAGCTATCTCTTTATGTGTGAATATAGCTAAGGGAATTTGAAGTGATGAAATTGAATCAGGTCCCCTCTAAGAATCGTCTTTTCCTGGAGCTGTCCAGCACAGCCTGGCCTGGAAACATACAGCATGCTTGATTCCTCTGCATTTATCAGAGATAATTTGATCCTCCACTTAGAAGTCAGTGGCAGAAGTATATCCTTTAGAAAAGATGAACTCAAGATCTGTCACAAAATTTAAAAAATCAGATGTCTTAGCTCTACTTACTGTTGCTACCAACAGCTGGAATAGAGGACAGTGCATGAACCAGGCCAGCAGGTTTCAAGCTGAAATGTCTCTGCTCACTTAGTTTCAAAATATATGATTTTTTTTCCCTTTTGCCAAAGTCTAATCTAAAAGCAAACACACAAGTGTTGCAGTCAGGCTGTTTATGCAGGAACTATATTCTGACCTGTTCCCAACAAAACTCTTTGAGTCCATATCCTTATTGAGAGAAATTTATTTGTGACTACCACTATCAAGTTCTGGGGAATCATATCACTTTATACCTTTACTCAAATGACAATAAAAATTTTCTATTTCAAGAGTGACAGATTCAGTGTGTTTTTCAGGGGGGAGAACAATCTTATTTAAGATGATTTTAAGCTGTGATCAAAGGGGGTGATTTCTAGCTGATGAGTGAGCTTGAAGACAGTACTCAGAAACCAGGGAAAAATATGACAGTGATTGTCATAGCACTTTTCTATATTCCATTGAATTCTGCAGGATTAGAAACCCAAGATGGTATTCAGTAAAGCCTCTGTAATCTGTTTTATTATAGCTACAAGAATTCACTCTCAGCCCAACAGATCCAAGATCTCTAGCAGCTCGGTAGACAGAGGAGACAGGCAAATCCCGGAGACAAAGGTGGAAAGCTCAACAGTGCAGAAGGATGACTGCGTGGATTTTCTCCACCCAGCATCCTAACTAGGGAGTAATACCTTCTGCCTCTTTAAGGGAACTATTTATTTGCCCTGATATGGTCAGAGAACATTTGCTTTGGCTTAAAAAAAGAAAGAATGTGTTCTCTAATGGAAGAATCAAATTATATCAGAAAAGGAAGCACTTTAAGCTTTATTGCTGTAGATCACTCTGCCTCCAGCTGTGAAACTGATTGATGTTTAAAGCCCCTGAGGCACTGGCAGCTGTGGTGGCTGATTCCAATAAGAAGAAAAAAAGTGTGTGAGTGTGCATGAGGGTGTGAATGCATGGGTGTACAAGTGTGTGAAGGTCGAGGAAGGAACTGTATTGGTAAAATTTATTTTCATAACTTTTCTCTAAATATTTTTTTCATAAATTTCTTTAAAATATGTTTATAGATATTTAGGTTTGTATTCAATAAACAGAAATTTGCAAGGATATAGAAAAATATATACTTATGTCTTTGTATATACATATATAATACCTGTATATATTGTAAGGAGGGAAAGAAAGAGATAAAAGGAGAGAGGATAAACTTTCCACTCAGTTAAATAGCTGTTTTAGTTCTGTATTTCCAAATGAAAGGCAGATGAGTAATTACAAGTACTAAGAGACAGCATGAGTACTTAATATCTTGGTCTTATGTAACCTAAACTACTCAAGGGTAGACTAAAGGAAGGTTCAAACAGTTCTTGGAAAGTGTAAGGGAGCTGAATTGTATTACACTGAATCGAACTGAGTTTAGAAGCTGCCTGGAATAGAAGGATACTTTCACTCTTACATTCTTGAGGCAAGGAAAAGATCTGGAGGTTTATTACTGAGACGAATAAGGGTGTGCTAACAGTGGTCCCAGTACATAGACATAAACAAAATACATGTGAAATTTATGCTTATTCCAAACATTATAACTATAACAAAGGTTAGATGTGGAAGATTTTCTGCACCCATAATCCAGGTGGAATAATACATGCTGAGACTTCCTTAATCTCCTAAGTACTGTGCAGATGGGCTCAGGAGACGGTTCAATGAATAAAGTGCTTATCATTGTGCTTTAGGTTCAGTGGAGAAGCCCTGACTCAATAAACAAAAATGGACAGCAATCAAGGAAGACACCTGACATCAACTTCAGGCCTCGAAACTGCATATATGCAAGCACCCATATACATGTGAATATTCACACACACACACACACACACACACACACACAAGTATAGATATCACATATCTGTGCAAAAATATCTTACAGATTTTCTCCAAAAGTCTGCTTTTTTGTGTCCATCAAAGAAAACAAAAATGCAATGTGGCATGCATGTTTTTGTATTGAAGAAGTGAATGGGGAGTAAAAACTGATTTTTGTTTATAAAGACAAAATTAGTTTTTACAAAGAAGAGACAAATTTTGAAAAGGGAGTGGTATATCCCACCACCTGCAATGTAAACCTGCTAAAGATAAACAGCCTTAAATGTATTTTTAGAAAACACCTAAGCTGGTTAAGATCAACTAATGCACTATATAGTATTCTCAAATTGAAATGAGGTTTTCTTAGTAAGAGTACAATAGTGCTTTTAATTGAACCTCTTAAGTAATCTTCAATGAGCACTTTTCTCAAAGTGGGAGAAACCCCCCCTCCATCCTATTCATTGTACGACAGCAGTTTCCCTTCCTACTGTCCACCGAAGGCTTTCTGCATATAGCCTTCAAAAAACCTTCTGATTACCTCTTATGAATAAAAAAAAAAGAAATAATTTCATTCTTGCATGGTGAGTTAAATAGCTTAAATTGATTTCTGAGGCCTACCAGCCTGGAAATTAATTTTAAAATTATAGAAGAACATTTCAAAGGAAAGGTTGTGCTTATTTCCTCACTATAACTTTCATATTATATCAAGTTCTCCTCCCAGAGCTTGTAAAAAGACACTTCAAAAGATTGCTGGTTGAGAAATTAGCTGCTTTTTTTATCATAAAATAATTGTAACGCTGTGTCTTTGTTGCATATTCAAATATTGCTATTACCTTACCAGCCCCTTTAATGATTTTATTTCTTTTATGATATGTTCTTTGTTCTTCTACTGGAAATGTTAACATGGTTCTCCTTTAGTTCTTATGATCATGCTGGGCTGACTTTCTCCTGGAACCCTAGTCAGGACATTTGCTCTCCATTCTCTTTTTGGGTCAGATCACTCACTATCTGACAATACACATGTCTCTTGACTCCTGACTCAGAGCAGAGGAGAAATTAGATAGCCTACATCTCAATAAAGTGCTATCTCTGGTGTTTCCTATTTGAGATGGGAGATGGGTGATCTGGCTGCAGGGAGAGCTGTTAGTCTTTAAGCTGCATTCTTTTTTCAGAAATATGCTTGTTTGACCTCATGTTATTTACAGTGCCTCTTTGGAGAAAGGCTGCCATGGACTGAATACTTGTAGCTTTATCCAATTAATATATTGAAATCTAATCTCCAACATGAGGATATCAGTTGCTGGGGTTTTTGCAAGGTTATTAGATCCTATGGGTGGAACCCTCATGACAGAGATTAGTGCCCTTATAAAAATTATCAAAACTTTACCTTTTCCCCTAAGAGAAATTACTGTGAAAAGACAGCACTTCTGAAGAAATTAGACTTTTAGATAAATAATCTAGATGTCTCAGTCTCCAGAACTAGCAAATACATTTGTTATTTGCAAGCCATCAAATTTATAGTATTTATGTTACTGCATAAGATAAGGCCTTCATCTGTATTAAGACTGCTCATCATCCCAGGAGACATTGTCATTTATCCTTTCTAATCAGAAAGAAATGTAATTAAGTTTGCAGACATTTGCTGATCTTCACTAATGTACAGTATATGCAATGATATCAGGAATATAAATAAGACGGTCCACTCACTATGGAACGTAGGACTCTGTCCCACCTAATGTTTTCAAATACTTTTTCACACATTATCTCATCAGATCATTGGAAAATTCTACAGGAACTTGATTACTAATTAGTTGCAAGTCCTGCTTTGAAGTGGATGTTAACTATGGACATAGCATGTATAAGCCAAACATGGATGTAGATAGTTATGAAGTTTGTATCACAGCAGGAAGACTGACATAGAGTCCCTAACTATAAAGACAAATGTTTAATTATTTTAATGCTTTCAGGACATGTGAGGGAGCTGAATATGTTTTGTCTCTGGACACATAGAAAATATCACTATGGAAATAACATTTAAATAGGAGCTTAAGGACAAGCACAAACTTCTAGTTGAAAGGCTATTATAATTCTACAGAAAGATCACTTGCTAAGGCTGCATGGCAGACAAGAAGGGTCTTAGTTCTTCTGAGAAAAAGTAAAAAGGCCAGTGTTACAGAAGCTTCAAGAGTAGAAAAAATAGAACTCATACTCATGATAAATTTGTGATAGAATTAAGGATGCTTTCACAGATTCAAGTGCAGAACATGACTAGATTTGCTAGAATCTGTCCTCATCTTCTATCTTCTTTTATATTGATATTTTGTGTATTTCACACATCATCTTTCAGTAAAATTTGGATACATTCCCTTCTCTCTGCCCCCACTCCACCCCACCCCACCCAGTTCATGAATTCTGCCATACATGTCTTGCATCTTTCTCTCAGTCTTTCCAAGGATTTTTTTCTACAGAGGCTTGTTGTTTGGGGCAGAATTTAATTGTATCAGTCAGTTCTTTGACCCAGTCTTTGTGTTGTTTTTGTTCCCTCTTTGTATTGCTCCAACATATGCTTATATACACATCATACATGTATCAAAATTATGACCTCTGAGAATAAACTGTTGTTAATTCCAAAATATGTCTTGGCATTCACATTTTTCCCTTTAATTTTATATTACTCTAAAATATGAATACATATCTTCTACCCATATATGATAATTACAATGTCTGAAAATAAGTGGTAGGTCAATTCTAGAGCCCATTAAGAGATTCACATTGTAACAGCACAGTTGCTTTCAGATACAAAGATATATAACAATAACATTGCTCAGCTTGCCTTCCGACTGGGGATTTGATGGTAGCATCCACAAATGAGGGAAACCATTTGCCTTTTTTTCCTATCTTCTTTTTAAAAAGTCTATTATATTCATTGGTTTTAGTTTTCATACATGTGTAATGCCTGAATATAAGTGAGTGCACCTGTGTTATGAAAAGCCCACAGAGGTCACAAGAGGGCATCAAATCCTCTGGAACTGGAGTTATGGACAGTTATTGGCTGTCATGTGGGTTCTGGGAACTGTATCCAGGTCCTTTGCAAGAACAGTCAGTGCTGCTAACCACTGAGTCATCTCTCCAGCTGCTTCATCTGAGACAGCAATATTCTGAGCAATGTTTCTATGAATAAGATACCAAAAGGATCACTGATCTAGGGATGTAGCTCAGTGATAGAGCACTTGTCTAGCATGCATAAAATTCTAGACTCACTCCCAGTAACGGAGATACAAAATAATATGCAAAATGTTCAGTTACAATGGAAAACAAAGACTTTATCAGAAAGAGATTTAGCGATTGTTATATTTCTATACAAAACGTTCCACTATGAACATGTGTTAAAGGCTTTGTCTCCAACTTAACAGTATTCAGTGATTGGCTCATGAGAGCTCTAACTTCATCAATGGATAAATTCATCACTGCTGAATGGACTATGGTGAGATGGTGAAAACTATAGGAGATGGGACCTGGTTGGAAAGTGTAAGTCACTGGTGGTACACTCTTAAAAGCTATACCTTGTTCCTAATCTCTCTCTCTCTCTCTCTCTCTCTCTCTCTCTCTCTCTCTCTCTCTCTCTCCCTTCTGTCTCCCTTTCTCCATTCTGTTACATCATGTCCTCTCAGAGACTGGCAGTTCCAGGAAAATATGTGAAACAGAATGAAGTGGCAATTCACTAAGACAAGGCTTGAAGTTACAATCAGCTTAGTTGGTTACTTACTGCCTTACACATCTTTCTTGCTCTGCTTAAAGCTGTGTTCCTATCAGTATTTGCTGGCTGCTGCTTTCTAGAATGGAAGTATCTAGAAATAAACAGACATACAGTTATGGTGTCAATATTTTAAATCACTTCAGTCTTTGTGTCTCAGGGTTTTAATATAGGAAACATTGAATCCCCAGGAATCCCATTTCCAAATCATAAGAGGACATTTATAAATGGAGATTCTGTGTTAAATAAATGACACTTTGGCTATTTTCATTCAATAAGCAAAACAAGAATGTCTTGTTTTTATTAGAATTATTTCTTGCTTGCTAATAAGTTATTCATTTTATCTACATTTTCCTTTTTTAATAGTGGACAAGTAAAGATACTTCTAAATGACTGTGTGAGCAATTATGGCCTTAGAATATGAGTTTGGTATTAAAGCTGATGGCAATAATTTTTAACAAACTTTCTTCAACTTTTAAAAATATTTAGGACTCACTCATTTGAAAAATTTAAAACAAATGGAAAAATAAATATAAGAATGTAAAAATCATCCACAACAGGTTCAACACTATTAACATATCTCAGTATTTCTCCTGGTATTTTACTTTGCATATTCATGAGTATGTTAAAAGAGGAATCATATTATACATAGTTTATACATTTGTTTTTTCACTTACTATTAGGCAGTGACCAGTTCCCTATGAAATTAATCTTTAAGAGCATGTTCCTCCAAATGGCTTCAAGAATT
This sequence comes from Rhizomys pruinosus, assembly GCA_009823505.1. NCBI lineage: Eukaryota > Metazoa > Chordata > Mammalia > Rodentia > Spalacidae > Rhizomys > Rhizomys pruinosus. The sequence goes on along the minus strand of VZQC01011281.1, from coordinate 1,445,207 downwards.
CTTAACGATGAGTAAACCACAATTTATTTATCCATTGCTCAACTGTAAATATTCAGTAAGTATATTTTCTTACAATACGGCTACAGTGAGCATTCTCATTCTTTGAAGTTTATACATATATTAGATTATTTTGATAGGTTATATTCTTAGGAGTATAATTACCTAGTCGTTTTAACCAGAAAATTTTGTCAAGTTATGGTCCCAGGAGTGGTATACATATAAATTCTTAGAGGCAGTTTGTAACTTCTCAGATAATTCATCATGGGGAACTTGGAAAATGCAGGTATGCAAGAGAAAGAAAATAAAAACCATCTGTAACTTCCTTATCAGAGGTAATTGTAGTTAATGTTCTAGTTCAAATTCCTTCCAATACTCTTTCTATACTTCTATATATGCACTGTAGGTGTATCTGGTTATACTAGAAACAGAGCTTTTCTGCATAATGTTCTTTCTAGATTAACTTGTGTTTTTCCATTTGAAAATAAGCCTTAATAAATGTCCTATCAATGGTTTTCAGACCTCTATTCTATGCCTGCTATACTTTGGATGTTCAGGTTGCTTACTCACAGATTGTATTATACACAGTACTTTGACAAATATTGATACATAAATCTCAATGTACACCTCTGATGAGATCACTGGCATTAATATCAAAAGCTGAACTGTTTGGGCTAAAAAAAGCATGTTACAGAGGTATTTTAATACATGTTGCCAAATTACCTTTCAAGGTTTCAGACAACAAAAAGATAGATTTTGTTTCTTTTTTTTTTTTTTTTTTTTTTTTTTTTTTTAGTCTTTTTTTCAAGGCAGGGTCTCCCTGTAGACCTGCTGTCCTGAACTCACTCTGTAGACCAAGGCTGGCCTTGAACCTCAACAAAGATCCTCCTGCCTCTGCCTCTGCCTCTGCTCTGCCTACCGGTGTGCACCACCATGCCTGGCAGAGATTTTGTTTCTTCTTACCCCATTCAACTAGCCTATGTCTTTTTTTTTTTTTTTTTTTTTTTTTTTTTTATTTAAAATTATTATTGAAAAAGTGTTTATTGGCTCCTATCATTTTAATTTCTGCTTGCATTCTTGGTCCTGGATTTGTGTTTCCATTAGTTAATTATCCTCCTTTACTTTCTTTCCATTGCCCCCGTTGGTATGGTTCTTATTCTTCAGTTCTTTGTATTGGCTTCAAGTATGCAATCTAAAAGGCTGGTTTTCTGGAAACAAATTCTTTCAGCCTGTTCATGTAATGGTAGATTCTTTCCCCTTCAACTATATAGACATTTTTCTTGGTAAAGTATTTTGAGTTAACACCTATGGTCATTTAGAACCTGGAATACTTTGGTCCAGGATCTTCTGACTTTCATAGTTTTTTTGCCTCCAATGAAAAGTCAGCTGTGATTGTGATTGGTTTCCTATTGTATGTGACTTGTTTTTCTTTTACAGCTTTTGGTATTCTTTCTTTGTTCTGTACATTTACAATTTTTTACTATGACATGGCATGGAGTTTCTTTTCTGTTCCTGACCATTTGGTGCTCTATATGCTTCTTTGTATTTGGTATTGGCATGTCTTTCCTTTAACTTTGGAGAAATTTTCTTCTGCAATCCCGGTGTGTAAGAAAAAAATAGTGTGGATAGGGGAAATACCATGATCCTGAAGTTCTTCTACCTTCCTTATAGGAAGAATCCATGTTTGAATGTGGGCTAGTTCTCATCTAGCACCCTCAGGGCACCACGTGGATGAGAGTGTCAGGTGGGGGAGTGTCTCTGACGGGCCGCACACCAGAAGGAGGAGGCACAGCAGCATGGCCTATCATGCGAGATGGCTGGGTGGGGCGACAGATGTACAGTGACACGAATTCGGGGTACCTAGATTGGCTCTGGGGAGCTGAATCACATGTTGTGGCTATACAAAACGTGCTGTGTGACCGGAGACGTTGGTGGCACAACGCCTTTCAAATCCTAGCACTGTGGGACGACGCGGAGGCAAGAGGGGGGTGATCTGTAGTTTCAGAGGCCAGCCTGTCTACGAGAGTGAGTTCCAGGCCACTGGGGCTTACACAGGGAGACCCTGTCTCGAAAATGACAAAAAAAAAAAAAAAAAAAAAAAGCAGGCTGTAACAGGCAATAAATAGAATTCTCCATTAACACCATTACAGAATTCCCGGCTGTCATTTATTTTTAAGTTTTGCATGCATACAGGCTAAAGCAGGCCTGCATTTCGTTCAGGTGGCCAGTGGGTTGGAAAGTGGTCCCAGTGTGGACCACCAACCTGGATAGCTGGTGTTGTAAGTGGACATAGGCTGAAGATAGGCCATCAGACATCAGCATGAAATTACAGTCCAGGAGTCAGCAGACTCTGGGCAGGTGGGAAGTCACCGCCAAGAGTGGGAAAACGTGTCTCGTTGTCCCAGGCTGAGGGCCTGAGTTGGAGGGACCTCTCAGGCCAGGCTACAGAAGTAGCCCGCTGGTCTCTGCACTGAGAGGCCAGCTCCCTACAGTGGCTGCAGGCAGGTACTGTGTTCCCCTTCCCTTAGCAGGGCTGTGGTACCTGTTCATTACAAAGAAATCTTCCTACACTTCCTCTATGCCTATTATGCATCTATATGGTGTTTTTTTATGGTGTTCCACATTTTCTGCATATTACATTCCTGTGTATTTTTTAATTTTTAATAATCTTTGCTTGAGCAGTCTAGTTCTTCTTTATCATCCAGTCTTTATTTTCCGTTTTCCATTTCATTCATTCTATTGTTGAGGCTTTTTCTCATTGTCGCAAATTTGGTTAGAAGAGTTTCCCTGTCTTCTTTTAGTTCTTTTATTTGTTTGTGTGTGTGTTCTGTTCTTTAGAAACACTGAAATCTCGATCACGTTCATGATTGTCCTTTAACGTTCTTTGCCCTGGGGTATCTCTAGGTAGTTCTCATGATAGAACTCTTCTACAGGACTCCTGGTGTTTGGTGGGGGCATATTATTTGCCTTTTTCATATTACTATTTCTTTTGCTGTGATTTTTGCATGTGGATTTCTTTTGTTGCTTGTGAATCTGGTATGAAATCAAATCTTCTTTTGTTAAATTGAAGACTGATTTTGTTTATATTCTTGATGTGCCTTGGTTGTTTCTTACTGGGTATAAAAAGCTGGTTGATCTAGGCTTCAGGTTCTCTCTTTTCAGTTTGTGTTGGAGGGAGCAGATGGCTCTAGTCCAGCTACTCGGGAACTCTGGAAGATGCCCAAGTTGCCCAGCAAACAGTTACCCTCAGGCTTCCTTCTAAAGTATGAGCTAACTGACAGGCACAGCACAATTTGGGAAACTTTCTAGGTGGAGACTATATTCACTGCACTCTCAGGCAGGCTGGAAATGTCTAGGCCCCGACTAAAGGGCAGACAGACCTAGCCCTGCAGCAGTGGGAGGGGCTTTGGATGGTCCGAACGTAAGGGGTTGGGCAGAGCACAGATTGAGAAGCTCAACTGAGGCACTCTTGGGCAGGCTAGAAATGTTTGTCTAGGTTGAATTTTCATTCTGCGAAAAGGAAAAGATTTTGTCATGATGACCTCATAAGAAGAATACTCAGGGGCTGGAGAGATGGCCTAGCGGTTAAGAGCGCCGACCGCTCTTACAGAGGACCCGGGTTCGATCCCCAGCACCCACATGGCAGCCGAGAACCGTCTGAAACTCCAATTCCAGGAGAACTCCAGTTCCAGGGGAATCCGAGACCCTCTTCTGACCTCCGCGGCATTGCACGACACGGGTGCACAGACCTGCATGCAGACAGTACATTCACTGGTTATGAAGAAATGTCCTCTGGGATGGGACTCAGAAGGAGACTTTCTGTTTCTTTGTTTCTGGTACTTCTGTGGGATTCTCTTTGAAAATCAAGCTCAATCTTGTGTATTTTGTTTTCCTTTTCTGTCCTTGTGCTTTTATACCACCTACTAGACCAAGAACACCTAAATTTGGAAGTCTAATGAACCTTCTCACAGCTTTGGGCAAACACAGAAATGCCACTTGTAGCTAGTTCATAGGTGATTTCCATGTGGATTTTTTAATTTCTTGTTGCTTGTGAAGGATAGTCTGCAATGCATTTACTTGATATCAAAAAATGTAATGAGAGGAAAAAAATTATAATAGTTTTAGGTACTCTTAACACTGTCTTATACAAAAACCTCAAAACCAGTACTTACTTCTTGAAGTCAGCAAGTAAGAGTTACTGCAAGATATATCATGTTGTTATGACTACCAATGATCTAGAACAGGTAAAATCTGTAAGCATGAAGTACATCACTCAGCGTAATTCACTTTATTCTGTTGAAAAGAAAAGTTATTTTTTCCTTTGCAAATGAGACAATATGATAGGGAAATTAAATTAAATGGTGATGTTATTCCCTAAGGGCAAAACAATTCCATTCAATAAATTAATTTTACATCAGTAACTTTCTTTTCTTGAAGCTGACAGTAATAGCTTGACAGCTTAAAGCTCTAATAAACTTCAAGATCAGTATGACTAGATCTCTGTGTACAAAAGGGAAGTCAGGACTATCACAGGTATGATAATCATTCTCTGTTCATCACAAAGAGGAGAAAATCCTCCAAATTCAATTTAAATAACTGCATTTACTTGATGAAACAGGGCACTTAAAATAGTTTTTGACAGCATGCGGTTTGAACATCCTAGCATTCTCATACTTTGGGCAAGTCCCTAAACCTTACTGACATTTTATATTAAGCTATTATAAATAAATAACACTTGAAACCTGGAACTCTATCAGGAAAAGAATTCTATCATTCTAATAAAAGAATAAAAGTGGCAAGGAGGAGACACAGATCCCTGGAGTGAGGCTTGTGGTTTCCACAAAATTAGAAGGTCCAGATCTTGCAGCTTAGTGACTGGGGAAGTGTTACGGCATCTAAGCGCTGAGCAAGTGAGCCTAGCTAGCAGCTGCTGCTTGTAATGAGCACTGGCAAGGGGGACTTGAGGCTTTGTGTCTTCATTTCCCCATCTCAACCTCTGCTGTTCTCAAATGAGCCAACAAGAACAAATATTAACCCCTAGGCATAGAATAAGTCATCTCTTTTACTATTCTTCTCATAAAAACTTTATATTTCTCTGAAAGTATTTTACAACCATGACAGAAAACATTATCACTGATTCCGGTAGACTCACATTGGCCGAAACCTGGGAATTGAGCCAGAACCGAAGAGCAAGGGCCTTTTGCATTCTCTCCTGGGTATGACTTCATCGATAATACTTTTGTACCTATACACCAAGCCTTGGGTAACAAACCGGATGCGTTGTGCCAAGTATCACTGCACTTACCATTTTTCATTTTCAGATGATACTGATAAATGATTTGTGAATGTAAAAGAAGACCATTAAATGGAATAAAAAAAAAATAAAAGAGTTGCTCCATTTCTTTGCAGCACGGAGTGGTTCCAATTAGAGGCTGAAGGAGTCCTGCGGCTTTTTCATCATTCAAGTTTATGACATAGCACATATCCCAGAGGTCCCAAGGTCCAGAAGACTCAAAGAGAGATGTCACCTGTACATCCAAATAGATTACAGGGGTTTGCTAATCTGCAGAAATATGGGTCTCTTCAAAGCAGGAGGCATGTGCTGCCTGTTTTATAGAAAGTACAATTTAATTACTAAGGTCCTGCAATTACTCACAAATCATGTTGAACAGTGAACAATTAATCCCAAGTCTTAGCTCGACAGCCTTTACTACAGCTCAAGTTATATTTTAAACTATTTAAGGCGGTTAGCTGCGCACATTTTTCAGCTCAAGCTAACAGACTGCTCACACTTTTGTCATCTTTACCATCCATCAGGCTAACAGAGAAACCATGTACTTGATGGAGTATTGCTGTGTCACATTAAAAAAGGGGACACATTTCTGCTCCAAAGAGTCTCAGTACCTCCTTCTGAAGAGATTTAAAAGCTAGTGAACTGTTATGCAGGTCAGAGAAGACACATTGGTTTTAGTTTCATTATTTAAGTCTCTAGTGCCTCCAAAGATCCAACAAAAATTCTCAAACTTAACTGTTCATGGGGAGCAATTGGTTGTTTTGTGGCCTAAGTGGATAAAACCCAAATGGTTTGGACCCTGAATTTTCAGAGGACTTAAATGACCACACAGACTACATTCTTGCATTCAAAAAAGAGCAGCTCCTATCTCTCAGTTGGTGGATAACAAGATGCAAACAACCCCCAAAAGGTCATGCAGGTGATTCCACGTGGCACCTTAAGGCAATTTCAGTTCTGCATAACTACTCCCAGAGGGCTTATTTAATCGCCCTATTATAGGTATGATTTTGTAACAATATAATTGGCCTAATAACAATACCTCCAGAGCTAGTTTTACATTTCATTTAAAGCCTGTACCAGGAAATGACCATTGTTGCTTAAAATGAATGACAGAAAGAAAATGCTTTTTAAATTTTATTTGTAAAACAATAGAAAAAACTCTATCAAAACCCTCCAAGCTGTGTGCTGTGAATTCCTAGTTATACAGAAGTATGATTCAACTTCATGCTCTTATCAGTTCTTAAAGTGAAAAATATGTTATATTTCTTCATTAATTTATTTACTAGTCAAGTTTTTTATTTGAAATTTATACAGGAAAACATGACTCTGGCAGTGAAAAAGAAAAATAAAATAGAATAAGGAAGGAACATAGGGCCTGGGGAGACTGGTTCAGTGTTTAAGAGGGACTGGTTGCTCTTGCAAAGCATCCAAATTCAGTTCCCAGATTTCTTTCCCAAATGTATGATTTATTATTTTCACACATAAAAGGTCACAGCAAACAATTCACAGTAAACAAATCTAACAACTTAAGAATAAGTGATGTCAATATCCAGAGGCAGATTCACTCAGAGTGGGTAGAAATAGCACAACTTGGTTCACAAGTCCAACTGCCTAGTGTACATATAGCACGTCACCATGTCCACATCTGAATGGGACACTGAGTGATGCTGACTCTATATCAGATGCTCGTGGGGAAGGAGGTTCCTTGAGAGAGATGGAGGCTGGCTGGCCACAGGCCTCAGTTGTATTTAGTGAGGTCAACCAGAGTGGGGGACACTCAGTGGTCACCAAGGCTTAGAAGCAAGAGATTCTGTTGGGAGACCTGGTCATTGGAAGTGTTCACGTGCATTGAGGTATGTTGGAGATCAGTGTCTACTGAGCTCTCTGGAGTTTGTGTTTTTCTGTCCCTTTTGATGCTCTTCTGAGGGTTATCTTGTCCTTGCAGACGCTTGGGCTCTGCTCCTTATGCGGCTTCTAACTGGGACTCGCTGCCTGCTCACTCTGCTCACTCTATTGTCAGAAAGTTCTGAAATCAGGTTGTTGAACAGGAGTGCATCCATCTTGTTTGTTTATTTATTATCTTATGTATTCACAGCAGAAAATATTTGAACAAATGGATGGTACTATGTTCCAGTAAACCCTTACTGCATCAACAACCTGGGAGCTAAATTGGGTCTGGGACTATATTTGATGAGAACCTAGTGGAAAATTCAGACAAAAGAGATGTCTCCATAAGCATGGTTATCATAGCACAGTTCACAATAGCCAAGTTATGGAATCAGCTGTTGTGCTCATACTATCAGTAAAGGTAAAGAAAATAGGTACATATATACAATGAAGTGTTATTAAAATGTAAAGAGGCTCAAAATCATTTCATTTATGGAAAAATGAATGGGACTGGAGAACAACATGTTAAGTCAAAAACAGACCCAATGTCAGATTTATTCTGGAGAGGGAAAAGGAAGGAGTTGGCAGTATATTTCAGATAAGGAAGTTTAGATTTAAGGAGAACCAGAACCAGCCTGGCAGCAAGAGTGACAGAGATCCAATGTCTTCCTTGAGGCGCGCAGAAGGCTGACCACCTGATGGACTTAGTTAGGAACTTTATAGTTTACTTTGGACCCAGTTGGCAAGTGTTTGATGCTGAGCCCTGATATCTTTGCATAGGTAAAGTCTTTGTTAAGATGATTTCCTTGGCCCAACAGGCTAGTGTCTGTCTGAAGAAAGGCAGGTTAGGAATGTCACACCTATACTCTCTGTCTGTGGGTGTCCAGCTGATAAGTCAACCTGACACCATTTAGCTACGGTTTATGACCCTAGAAGCTTATGGGTCCTCCACTGTTCACAAATCCTATCACCTAGAAAGATAAATATTGTGTTTTTCCTGGTATGGAAAGAATTTCTTTTAGATATAGGCAAGTCAAAATGGGACTATTTGGAAAAAGGAAAGGGAAGAGAGTGTAAAAGGGAATCAGGATGATCAAGTCAATATGTACCAAAATGTCATAATGAAAAATATTGGATAAATCAGGTTTCAAGGAGCTAGTCTCTAGAAAAAAACAATTCTCCCTCCCTCCACATCCTTCCTTTGCTCCTCATCTTGAACTGGGTCCCTGTGATGGTGTCCACTGTCTAGTTATCTCTATTTTGTTTTAGTGATTCCATCTTAACGGGTGAACCCTGGCCCCGAACAAATCCAGGAAGAGCCAGTTGGTTATCTCAATCTTCGGAATCCCCACTCCACCAAGTCTTGGGACTACTTATGTATCTTATCTTTCATTCAATGTTTTATAATTGCCCTCAGCCCACTCACTTCTTATCTTAGTTTATGTAATCCTGCAGCTGGCAGGAAAGGAGGTTTTTATTGTCTGACTGAAATTTCTCAAAAAAAAAAAAAATTACCAGGGAATGGTAATTTCCTTTATAAGATTAACCTGCCTCTTAGTGGGGGCTGTACCCTCCCAATCCTGACTTACAGTAGTACAGTCCTGGCCAGTCCAAATTAAAAACCCAATTTAACTAATTTGAACCTAGAGTCTGTGTGTTCTTTTTCTCCCAGTGCTCCAGCACAGTAACACCCTGTGAAATTCCCTTCACCTACCTTGGCATGTGGACTAGTTTCGTCATTGTGCAGATCTTGTTAGATGACCATACAAGGAGATTTCATCAATATACCTTCCTTGTTATCCCTAGGATGCATTAATTAGCAACAGGTGTCTTGTCCCTCTGGCCCTTACATTCTTTCCATCCCCTTTTCAGCAATGTCCCCTGGGGTATAGACTTTGCCTTGTAGATGTATCACTTAGGGTTTGGTACCTCACAGTCACTTATTCTCTGCATTTGACCTTTTGTAGAACTTTACAATATTCTCTATTTGTTGCAAAAAATAAAAGCTGCTTTGATGAGTGGTGACAAGTACATGTGTCTATAAAGATAAGGATATGTATTTAGTAACAAATTATTTTAGTTTAAGGAAGTGACAGAAATAGATTCTTCTCTATAGTCTCTGACCTCTACAAGCATGTACACTTGGCTGTATTTACAGTACAACACATGAATTTTCTTCCACTGAGCAAGACTCAAGTCCAATTTTACAGCTGTTGATTACCGTCAAGAAAAAAAAAATGCCACTACTATACCAATAGAGATAACTCCCTGAGAGGTTATCTAATCCCAAGTAGAAAGCCCTAAACACAGACAGACAGAGAGACAGACAGACAGACAGACACACACACACACACACATATAAAGTTTCAGTACATATATATATATATATATATATATATATATATTACTAGGAAAATAAAAGGGAATAAGAGTTGCTATGTATATGTGTTGGTGTGAGTGTGTGTTGGTAAAGAAATGGCAATTTTATACAAGGTAGCCAGAATAATTTTCCCTTGAGTGAAGACCAAAAGGAAATAGATGGACCACACATGGTTGTCTGGGGCAATGGCTTTCAAGTCAGAGAGACCTATAGGTCCAGAGGCCCTGGGCACATCCAGATGGAGGCCCCTGCCTACAAAACATGCCGAAAGATCAAGGGAGTAGTAGAAAACAAACAAAAAATGCCAGGGTAACCAAATGTGGTAGTTTTAAGCATTTTGGAGCTGGGGAGAATGTAAACCATATGAAGACCTCGTGTTCAGGGCTAGAACCATATTATGATGAAGTGGTTGCAAGGAGGTCAGGGTAGAAACAGGGAGACTAGGTATGAAGTCAGAACAACATCCAGGAAGCAACGCCTGGTGATTGGAATCAAGATGGAGCAATGTGATGATGGTGACATGGGACAGGGACTGTGGTCATCTTTTTAGACTAAAGCCAGAATTGCTATAACATTTGGAAGAAAATAACTGTCACTTACTGAAAGCACACCTAGAGAAAGAGCAGACTACCTGTGCTATATTTAGAGGTAATAAGTTTTATGGTTTGTGGTTGGGGGTGGTGATCCTGAGATGGATGTGTCATGTGAGCAGCTGGATAACTGCTCATATGAGTGTGTAGGTGGGGCAAGAGTTAGGATGTGATTATAAGTTAGAACGTTTTCAACAATGTGATGGCTTTTAAAGTGATGAGATTAGATGAAATCAGTAAGAAAATGAACAGAAAGCTGAGCATGGTGGCTCACGCCTGTACTCCTAATGTTTGGGAGGCAGAGGAATGTGGATTTCTGCAAGTTCAAGGCCAGCCTGGTCTACATAGAGAGTTTCAGGACAGCTGGGACTACTGGGAAACCCTCTCTCAAAAAGACCAAAAAAGAAAGAAAGAAAGAAAGAAAGAAAGAAAGAAAGAAAGAAAGAAAGAAAGAGAAAGAAAGGAAGAAAATGAACAGAAATTGTAGAGATTAGAAATGAGCATCTACATAGAGAGTTTCAGGACAGCTGGGACTACTGGAAAACCCTCTCTCAAAAAGACCAAAAAAGAAAGAAAGAAAGAAAGAAAGAAAGAAAGAAAGAAAGAAAGAAAGAAAGAAAGAAAGAAAGGAAGGAAGGAAGGAAGGAAGGAAGGAAGGAAGGAAAGAAAGAAAGAAAGAAAGAAAGAAAGAAAGAAAGAAAGAAAGAAAGAAAGAAAGGAAGGAAGGAAGAAAGAAAATGAACAGAAATTATAGAGATTAGAAATGAGCAGGAGACAGAAATACATTACTGTGGACCCTTTTTTTTTTTAGTTTGTGTGTTTTAAAACTGTGAACTTCAAGCCGGGTGTGGTGGCACACACCTTTAATCCTATCACTTGGGAGGCAGAGGCAGGCGGATCTTTGTGAGTTCAAGGCCAGCCTGGTCTACAGAGTGAGTTCCAGGATAGCTGGGACTACAGGGAGACCCTGTCTCAAAAAGACCAAAAACAAAAAAACAAAACAAACAAACAAAAAAAACTGTGAACTTCATTAACAGCTAAAGGCAATGGCAAGTACATATAAATACTTGTTCTTTATCGAAATGTAGCCATCTAGGACTGAAAGATTCCAAATAGAGATAACACTGGAAAAGCCTCCAACCATTAGTTTATGTATGAGGGCAGAAACCAGACTTTTTCCATCTTTATACCAGTATTTGCAACAAACTAAACCATCTTACTCATTTTGTTCAGTTATGCTCAGATTGGTCTGAACATTTTCAAGTGATACCAAATTACACCCAAGTATAGAGAACTATGTTGGAAAGCATGCATCTCTACATGCAACTCTTCTGTCCTAAGTTCAGGACAGAGCAATATTTTTTTGTTATTAAGTCTGTGCAAATGCCATTTTCACACTTCCTGAGTAGTACTAAAGCTGCCTATTAAAAGGGGGTCCAACTTTCTGCTGGGAGAGTCTTCTGAGTAGAAGGCATGTTGGAGGGCCTACTGCTCACAGCCTGGCTCCATGGAGCCATTGGGTTGCTGTAGCCACATGTTCTCAAGTAATGATCCAGTGCAAGGGAAGCATTCAACTACTTGAACTGAACAGGTTCTGCTCTCTGCACCCTGGTCCCCTGTTACTACATGGGTGCTGTTAGAACTGCATATTAAAAGGCTTTTATATTAAAAGTGTTCAGTTAGTTTAAAAATAAAAAGCACTTCATACTCACATACAAGTATTTGGTCCTAGGATCCACAAATGAGGGAGAACATATGTCATTTGTTTTTCTGAGTATGTGTTACTTCAGTTAGCATAACAGTTTCTAGTTCCAACAATTTACCTGAAAATTTCATGATTTTGTCCTTCCTTACTTCTGAATAGAACTCTATTGCGTATCTGTACCAGATTTTCATTATCCACTCATCAGTTGAGAGATACTTAGGTTGCTTCCATGTCTTAGATATTGTGAAAAAGGCAGCAACAAACATGAATACACAAGTATCTCCGTAGTAGGAGAGTCCTTTCAGTATATGCCAAGGAGTGGTATAACTGGATCAAATAGTAGGTTCATTTTTAGTTTTTTAAGAGTTCTCCATACTGCTTTCCATAGGAGTTGCACGAGCTTGCAATCCCATTAAGTATTCCCCATTCCCTAGCATTTGGGATTTTGTTCTGTGATCTTACCCAGTCTGACTGGAGTGAGATGAAATCTTAAAGTGGTTTTCATTTGTTTTTCCCTAACACTAACTATGCTGAACATTTTTCAAGCTGTGTTTTAGCCATCGTTATTTCTTCCCTTGAGATCTCTGTTCAGTTCCTTAGTCCATCTTTGAAATGGGTCATTTGTTTTCTCGATTCCTTGTTTTATTTTTTAGTTCTTTATATATCCTTGACATTAAACCTCTGTCAGATGTGTCATTGGTGAAGATTTTTCTCTCTTTCTGGGTTTTCTTTTCACTTCCTTGGTTGTTTCTTTGGGTGTACAGAAGCTTTTGTTGATTGTTGATATTAATTCCTGAGCAACTGTTGTCCAGCTTAGAAAATGAAAATCCTTTCTTGCAAAAAAATGGCTAAAATGGGGGTATTTACATGGAATGGGGTAAGGAAGGTTACACAAAGAAATTTGGGGGTAAAGGGAAAGAAGACGTTAAAGAGAAGTGAGACCATAGGAGACCGGTACAATCAAGGGAGAAATGGGGATACTTTTTTTTTTCCTTTTTGATTATGTTCAGGGGTTCAGATTTTCCTTTTAATTTTATGTTACTCTAAAATATGAATATATACCTTCCACTCATGTACATTAATTACCATGCCTGAAAGTAGGTAGTAAGTTAATTCTAGGGCTCATTATGATATTCACATTATAACATCACAGTTGCTGTAAGATAGAAAGAACATTGCTCGGCTTTTCTTTCAATTGGGGGAGTTGGTACTAATATCCACAAATGAGGGAAACCATTCCCCATTTGTTTGTTTATTTGGGGACTGCGTTACTTCATTTAGCATAGTGGTTTCAAGTTCCATCCATTTACCTGCAAACCTTATGATATCATCTTTCTTTTCGGCTGCATAGAACTCCATTGTGTAGATATACCACATTTTTGTTATCCAGTCCTCAGTTGAGGGACATTTGGGTTGGTTCCAACTCTTCGCTATTGTAAAAAGAGTTGCAATAAACAAAGATGTGCATGTATCTTTGCAGTAGGATGAGAAATGGGGATACTTGAAATTGAGAAGGCAAGAGCAAGAGTTAGACAAGGAGAGTGAGGAGAGAGTAAATAATGCCTAGTAAAAAACTAGAAACAATCATATAAGTCTAATAACTGAATGACAAGTTACACATACAATATCTCTACATGAGTCCATGTGCAAAGTTGAAAGCTGAATAGCAAGAAATGGTGCCAGACAGGAGAAAACTTCCACTGAATTGTTAGCCAGGGTAGTCCAACAAACTCCAAAAATTACATGGGCCACATCCCTTTATGGCCAGAACTTGAAGGTAAGAAGACCCTGTTGCAAATGACAGAACATACTTGGGAGACAGTATTTGGAGCAATTGAACTGGAACTAACCTGGAAGCCCCTTCCTCTGAAACTTAGCTGTTATAGCTTTGGAGAGCACTATGCAAGCTGCTGATGGAGAATATCAAATGATGGTATAACATCAGCTTCAAGACCAAATAGCCACATTAATGACTGGCACAGCATACAGTATTATGACTGGCACAGCATACAGTATTAGTGCAGTTGTGGTACTTTTATTTTGGGGACAATCAATGGCTACCTAATTGGACTTGAAGCCAACTCAGTGGAGGAAACTCATGTGTGGTACTGTAAACATAGCCAAACATACAGCTAGAGAGGTCATAGATCTTAGAAAAATCCCCAAGGCAGTCACATCCCCGAACTAACGTAACTTCTCACTAAATACAAAGTATATATCCTTATATTCACAGTGAAATATCCCAGTCACCACACATCAAACAAGCTTCTTTTGCACCAGATGGGGATTATTACAGAGTATCACATCTGGTCATATAACACTGTCTGTGAATTGCCCAAGCCTAAGCAGCACATCTATAAGGCAAATGATAAACCTAAGGCTCATGCCACATAGATGAAGGTAAAAGAGAACAATAATGCATTTCTCAAGTCTCATTAATGAAGCTCCCTCATGAAACATAGGGCCAGGAACACAAAATGTCACAAATGACCAAAACTTGGTGATTAGGAGTCTGCAAAATGTGAATCCTTGGACAGGATTCCAAATATTAAACTTCACTTACTCAGAGCTGAGGGGCCATTGAGGAAGAGAGGTGGAAAATTTGTATATGACCTCCTCCCTGGCTCTTACAAATAGAATCCTACAAACTCCTGGGACCCTGATCAAATGAACCTATAGCAATGGTATCAGTATGTACAAGACCCATGCAAACTCAAGCAGACAAAAACCCATCATGGAACTGGGGAAGTGGGCAGCAGGACCCTATTAGCAGAAGAAATACTAGCATTTGATTACTGCTGGGTGAAGTAAAGCTGAGGGACTCTGGTTGTGCTGATTAGACATCAGTGGACAAACTTGCACTGAGGAACATCTACGGACAGTATTTTGACACAATAGGCCTTAACTTAAATGCCAGAGTGCATGAACTCCAGTAGGGGAGGGCTGTGGGAATGTGCCAGTGGGGAAGAGGGTAGAAAAGCGATTAATCTTGTTTGAGATATCTGTATGAAAATTGAATAAATTTTAAAAAATAGTATTTTTATGTGAAAAGATTAAAGGTAAAAGAACTAGCAGAAAGTGTCAGACAAGGACAGGGACATATTCCATCCTTCTCTCTACCGCTTCCCCATTCCTTGCAGACCAGTCCCTTGGTACAATTTCCTTACCTATAAGTCACAATTTCAACACAATTTCATAAACCTTTTCTGACATATTTTTATTGTGTAGATTAATTACTTTGATTTAGGGTATGTTTCCCAGACATTTGTTAATATTTGATAGCAATGTTTGTGAAATAAGTCTTTAAATATGCAGAGGATTCAATATTTCTCAAAAATATATTTCATATCACATGTACTTATACTCACATAGTTTCATATTTCCTATAAATTCAAGGAAGCATTCTTCCATTTGAAGAAATGCAATATTGTCTATGTATAACTTACATTTTGAAAAATAGGATAACTTTTCAAGTAAAAGTGTAGGTGCACTGAAGGTCACTTGGTAAGAGCTGCACTGACCACTTCCCCGTCCTTTCTTTGTGCTGCCAGATTGTCTCCTAGCTGGAGGTGACAGACAGCCCTAGTCCAGATTGCATCTACAGACAACCCATCTGGGAATTGTCTGTGTGAGTTTCAAAGATGTTCCCTGTGGCAAAAACCACTTTATAAGTCTCTTTACAAAGTTTAAGCTCTGTTTAAATGCATATGAACTGTTAGGGTCTAGGATGTGCTCAGCCTACAGCTGACTGCTCAGAGTTTCTATTCTGTGTACCTGGTATTGTAAACAGTTTTGACTGAGAGTACTTTATTGTCATTTTTTTGTTTCACTGCTATTATCCTATTCATTCTATGGTATCTCTTTCTCTTATATTTACCTTCTTATGTGTGTATAAGAAAAAAAAAAGAATTTAGGTGAGAACCATGGTTTTATCCACCTTTATAATTTTATTCTTCCCATTATTATACCTGCTAGTAAAATTCACATATAAAAGTTAAGAAAGATTTCACTAATATGATACACTGAATTTAAAGTTATGTTATGTTGAACAGGAGGGTTTTATAAATATTGCACTTCTGTCTCTTGAACCAGCATGAAAAGAAATCAGTTTCTCTTGGACAATGGAATTAAAAGGATTGGGGACCTGAACATATGGGGTGATAGTAAGAATCAACTGAAATCCTGAGGTTCATTGGAATTTAAGAGCTCAAAGAGGAAATATAGAAATGCAACGAGGCAGGCAGAAGATTTGAGATATTTATTTGTATAAAGAAACTTATATATATATATATATATATATATATATATATATACACATATCATAAACCAGTTGTAGTTATACATACCTATAATCCTAGTATCTGAGAAAGGCTGAGAGAGACTGTGAATTCAATGCCAAAATATATTTCCAAAATGTGTTGTAGAATCTTTTCGACTACATAGAACATTTGAGTATCAATACAACTGACTCTCCCATTTTGGAAAAGAACTGGACTCATATTCCTTTCAGATATACACAGAAATTAATAACCCTAGTACATTTGTGAAATATTAACTAATTTTGGGCATTTGGACCATTAGCTAATCTCCTTATGAAGCACATGATAGGACTGAGCAACTAACCTGCCACCACATCACCTTTAGGGCTAATACAATAAGATACAGAAAATATATGCAAAAGTGCAAGTATTTATCATATTAGCAATATTTGCTAATTGAAAAATGGATGGTATGAATACATATGTGATCACAGAAGAGGCTTTGTTTGGGGTGAGGCATATAAGTTTTAGTATCAATGAGTTTTTTATTTTGAATATTATTGAAAATATCCTAGTTAACTTTATAGGCAATTCTGAATAGAAAAAGTCACAAATAATAAAAAAATACCCATTGAAGTCTTCTAAAAATATAATCAACTATTCCCAGAGAAAGATAAAAGATTTCAACCAATAAGTCTGGCTCTAAGGAGAGCAACCATATTTACTAGAATTTAATATTCAAGGTGTAGGGTTTGGGGATACCATAAGGCAATAAGAATATTATAGAGTGTTGGATTTAAAGCTCTAGGGTAATATTATAAGAATGTAATGTTTAAAATGCTGGCAAGCATTGAAACACAGAAGACCTCAGATCAGTGTAACACACAAGTAGGCATTTCAAAGCAAGTATGTCCTTTAGACAACGGTTTGCATTTCTAGAGTAGAACTTCATTGTAGAAATGAGGTATGTTCCAAGTACCTTAAAAAAGAGAATCTAAGAGGACTTTCAACTTTAAAGTAAGGATAGAAAAAAATATTATAAACATTTTTGCAGTTGGTGTTGGACAAACAAGCATAAGATATCAAAGTGGGTTCTACCAAGAGCTCATGAAGGTTATGATGGAGCTAACCAACCTTGAACAACTTGGGAGGCATGACAAGACCACTCTCCAAGTTTCTTTTTTTTTTTATTGATGCTTTGTGTATTTCATACATCATTTTCCAATTCAGTTCAGGCATATATCCCCTTCCCTTCCTCCCACCCCGCCCCTACCCATCCCAGATCATGCATTCTGCTGTAACTTTTCTGCATCTTTCTCTGCTTTTTTGTTTTGTTTTGTTTTCATTTTTTTAACAATAAGTGATAATTTGTGAGTATAAGCATCCTTCATGTAAAACCAATTTGCAAGCAGTTGTGCCCAAACCCACACAGCTCATGGGTCCCACCATCCAGCAGGGGGGGCTTGTATGTTCAATCAAGTTGATCAAATGAGTGTCCAGTCTATATTGTTGTAGTTTCACCATTCACCCCAATCGCAGCCCTTACATTCTACCACGCCCCCTCTTCCGCAGATTGTTCCCTAGGCTTAGAAAAGGGGCACAGGTGGATGAGAAGCAAAACAGTCTACTTTCTCTGGAGCTGTTGTCTTGGTCTCTAGTCAATTCTGGCTGTTTTCTTTCATGGGCTGCCAGCTTGTCCAGGCATAACCTTTCGATCCTACTAATGAAGCACATGCAATTAGATATATAGGTATTTAAACAGTATAATATATAGCCTTTCGATCCTACTAATGAAGCACACGCAATTAGATATATAGGTATTTAAACAGTACTAATTGTTATGGTAGGTTACTTTGGTATAGACACAGATGTTTGGATGGTATGTTAATCCATGAATTACATTTTCTTCTGTTAAGTATGACAGGGTCTTCGTGTGGTTTATAACATCTCCTAACCATTAGAGGATGTAAGCTTGTGGCATCAGCCGTGGGTTATTCCTCCAAGGAGAGAGCTAATAGCCAATTAGATTTGGGATATACAGACATATGACTGCCACTGCTGCACAGTATTTCCAGGCAGATGAGGTGTAGCTGGTGTTGACAGAGGAGTCTTGCTTGACTCAAGGAGACCTATATTTGCTTTATTGGTTTAGTGGCCTTTGGTAACACTCTCTGACATTCCAGAGGCCATCTGTATACTTGTAAGTGCGGTCTCCATACATCTTTCCCATGTTTATATCAGGTCTTCAACAGCAGGCCCTTATCGCCTCTCTTCCTGCAGATATCCCTGTTTGGAGGCAAGGAGCCTTTACCTTTTGTGGGGGCTTGGATCCCCTGGCCAACACCTCCTTGGTAGAATAATCCATTGTTGATGTCAGAGCTCCTGTATTGATATATTTTGTTTAAGTGCATAGCTTAAGGAGACTTTAGCATTATATTTGGTTCTGAATAGAGAATAATCCAAGTTTCTAACTATTACTACCAAGGCAAAGCTTAAACTTATAATTGTCAGGAATAACATGATAAAACAATTTCCTATTACATAAACTAAAAGTAAATATAGAGTGGCTTATTATTGTCCATTATCTTAAAATGGTCAAGAGTGAGAATTTATGAGGTTCCCCTTTCCTCTAGGATGCACTGGGCATCAACCACGTTCTCCTTAAGCATAAAAAAGGGGAACTTGCTGGCAAGTTGAGAAATTCTTGGTGGATTCCTATTTAAGGTAGAGTTGGTTGGAAATAGTAAAGTAGCTAGGAAACTGTTGTGCATTTCTGGGT
This sequence comes from Rhizomys pruinosus, assembly GCA_009823505.1. Lineage (NCBI taxonomy): Eukaryota > Metazoa > Chordata > Mammalia > Rodentia > Spalacidae > Rhizomys > Rhizomys pruinosus. The sequence goes on along the minus strand of VZQC01011281.1, from coordinate 1,426,317 downwards.
TGATCAAATGGAAATAAGAAACAAATGATTCAAATCCACAGCAGTGTGCCAAGCTCTAAACTCTCTCACTTGGGCTATAAAATTCCAATTATGTCTTTCTCATGGGACTAGTGAGACCCCAGGAAAATGTGTACATACAACTGAAAACATTGAATGCTCTGTTGTTATGCTATTGCTTATGACAAGTTTCTGTGAATGTGGCTGCTAAAAATAGCACACATCCATTGTCTCACAGTTTAACAGGAATGAGCTTAGTGGGGCTCTCTAGTCAGGGCCTACCGTCCAGGAGGTGACGGGGCTGTATTCTCATCTGGAGTTCAGTTTTTTCTTTCAATATCATTGATACTGTTGGCAGCATTTGGATTTCTAAGAGCATTCTATTCTTCCTGTCTTCTATGTCTGAACAACTAAGGCTGTCCTGTAAGCCACTTCTCTCCATAGAAAGTTCCCAGTATTTTGGACTGCTTCTTCAAACCAAAAAGAAACTAATGTTTTCTTCACTAAGGTCTTGCTTTAACTTGGCTCACTCAGGATAATCTCTCTTTTTTACTAAACGGGAATATGTGATTTGGAGCCTAAATTACATCTACAAAAGCCTTTTTCTTTTGACAGTAGTCACACTGGATCAGATTCACAAGTCCAAGCCTCAAGAGAAAGGAACTGTCTAGATCTACATGGCAAGAGAGCAGAAATGCCCACTTATGGGCATCTTTGAAAAATGTCTGTCGAATACACTAAGTATAGATATAAGCAGATCTCAAAAGACAATTATTTCCTTTTTTTCCTCTGTTCCAATTTCTTTCTTTTTTATTTTTTAAATATTTTTATTGATGTTTTTGTATTTCATGCATCATTTCTCAGTCCAATTTAGACATGTTCCCCTTTCCATGCCCACCACCCCACCCCCGTTCATGCATTCTGCCATACATGTCTTGCATCTTTTCCTCAGTCTTTTTAATGTTTTTCTCTTTAGAAGTTTTTGTTTTGGGCAGAAGCTAACTGTATCAGTCAGTTCTTCGACCCAGTCCCTATGTTGTTGTTGTTCCCTCCCATTTGTATTGTTCCAAAATATGCCTATATTAACATCACATATATACCAAAATTATGACTTCTGAAAAGAAAATGTATGTTAATTCCAAAATATGTTTAGGAATTCACATTTTTCCCTTTAATTTTATATTACTCTAAAATATGAATATATACCTTCTACCCATATGCAGCAATTACAAAGTCCAAAAATAAGTGGTAAGTTAATTCTAGAGCCTGTTAAGGGATTCACATTATAACAAGCAGAGTTGCATTCAGATAAAAAGAAATATAACATTAACACTTTTCAGCTTGTCTTTCAACTAAGTACTTGGTGCTAGCATCCACAAATGAGGGATACCATTCATCATTTATTTTTCTGGGACTGTGCTACTTCACTTAGCATAATGGCTTTGAGTTCCATCTATTTACCTGCAGAGTTCATGTTGGCATATTTCTTTACCAATAAATAGAACTCCATTGTGTAGATGCACCACATTTGTGTTATCCAGTTGTCTGTTGGTTCCAGCTATTCAATATTGTGAATTGTGAGGAGAGCTGCAATAAACATAGATATGCATGAGTAGACCAATGTTTTCTTACTTCTTTGTTTTCTGAGTAGTTTATATATTCTGGATGTTAATGCTCTGTCATATGTATCTGTGCTGAAAGTTTCCTCCCACTCTGTGGGTTTTCTCTTCACTTCATTGTTTCTTTCTCTGTGCAGAAGATTTTGAGTTTAATGAGGTCCCACTTGTCAATTATTGACCTTATTTCCTATGAGGCTGCTGTTTGACTTAGAGTTTTTTCCTACACCTATGTCTTGTAGGTTGCTGCCAGAGTTTTCTTCTATCACTTTCATAATTTTGAGTTTCACATTGATGTCTTTGATTCCTTTGGAGTTAATTTTTGTACAATGAGAGATGTCAGGGTTTAATTGTTCTTCTGCAAATCATGACCCAGTTTTACCAGCACCATTTGCTGAAGATGCTGCCTTTCCTCCATTGAGTCTTTTTGACCCTTTGTCAAATATGAGGTTGTTGAAATTGTATGAGCTCAAGTTTGGATCTTCAAATTTGTTCATTTGGTCAATGGGTCTGTTTTTGTGCCAGTACAAGGCTGTCTTCATGACTATAGCACTGTAATATAGCCTGAAGTCTGGTAAAGTGACCCCCCCCCATGTTGTACTTTTGACTCAGGGTCTTTTGTTTTTCCATATGAATTTAAGGATTTTTTTTCCAAGTCTGTGAAGAACTTCATGTGGATTTTAATTGGGATTGCATTGAATCTGTATATTAGTTTGGGTAGAATGGACATTTTTAATACATTGATTTTTTTCCAATCCATGAACATGGGAGGTCTTTCCGTCTTTTGATGTCTTCTTCAGTCTCCTTCTTCAGGGGTTTAAATTTATTTTAGAGCTCTTTGGTGTCTTTAGTTAGGTTTGTTCCTGAGTATTTTATTTATTTATTTATTATTTATTTACTTATTTATTTGAGGCTATTGTGTGTGGGAAGGTCTCCTTATATTCCTTCTCCAGTTGCTTGTTGTTGGTGTAAAGAAAGGCTACTGATTTCTCGAGGTTAATTTTGTAACCCACCATTTTACTATAATTCTTAATCGTTTCTACAAGTTTTCTGGTGGAGTTTTTAGCATCCCTTAGGTAAACTATCATATCGTCTACAAAAAGGGATAGTTTGACTTCTTCTTTTCCAATTTGTACTCCTTTAATTTCCCTTTCTTGCCTTATTGCCCTAGCAAGCATTTCAAGCACTATATTGAAGAGGAGTGGTGATGGGGACAACTTTGGCAACTTCCCATCTTTAAGGGGAATGCTTCTAATTTTTCTCCATTAAAGATGATGTTGGCAGTGGGTTTGTTGTATATGTCTTTGATTATGTTGAGGAATGTTCTCTTAAGTCCAACTCCCTCTAGACCTTTAAACATGAAGGGATGCTGAATTTATCTGCATTGATTGAGATGATCATATGGTTTTTCTGTTTCTGTCCATTTATGTGTTTTATGATATTTATTGATTTATGTATGTTGAACCATCCCTGCATCTCTGGTATGAATACAAATAGGTCATGGTGGATGATTTTTTTCATGTGGGTATGTATGCAATTCGCAATTATTTTGTTGAGAATTTTTGCGTCTATATTCATTAATGACATGGGTCTATAGTTTTCTTTTTTGGTTGTGTTTTTGCCTGGTTTTGGAATTAGAGTGATGTTGGATTCATAGAAGGAATTTGGGAGACTTCCCTCGGTTTGTATTCTTATGAACAGTTTGAATAGTAATGGCTATAAGATCTCTTTAAATGTTATATGGGTTTCTGCATTGAAATCATCTGGGCCTGGAATTTTTTTTTTTTGCTTTTTTAATTATATTTTCAATTTCTTCATATATTATGGGTCAGTTTAAACTGTAAATCGCTTCTTGGTTGTGCTTTGTTGATTCCAGGATTTCAGATATTTATCCATTTCTCTTAGGTTTTCAAATTTAGTAGAGAATAGGTTTTTGAAGTATTCTCCTATCATTGCCTAGATCTTTTCTTTGTCTGATGTGATATTTTTCTTTTCATCACAAATACTATTGATTTGGAGTTGCCCTTTCTTTCTTTTGGTTAATTGGGTTAGAGGTTTGTCTATCTTGTTTATCTTTTCAAAGAACCAACTTTTGGATTCATTGATTCATTGTATTGTTTTCTTTGTTTGATTTCATTGATTTCTGCTCTGATTTTTGTTATTTTTTTCCTGTCTGTTGGGTTTAGTGTTCATTTGTTGCTGTCTCTCAAGCGTTTTTACCTGCATTGTTAGATAGCTTATTTGTTCCCTTTCTGTTTTTTTTTTTTTTAATGTAGGCAATTATGGCTATAAATTTCCCTCTTAGGACTACTTTTAATGTTTCCCACAGGTTTTGTTGGGCTGTATGGTCTTTTTTCGCTTAGTTCCAGCAATACTTTAATTTCATTTTTTATTTTTTCCCTGACCCATTCATTATTCAGGAATGTATCCATGTATTCTTGTAGATAGTAGGGCTTATTCTGATGTTTATATTGAGCATTATTGCACTGTGGTATGATAGAATGCATGAAATATTTTCAATCCTTTTGTATTTATTGAGGTTTCTTTTGTGTCCCAGTGTATGGTCGATTTTGGATGTTTCATGGGTTCCTGAGTAGAAAGTATATTCTTTGGTGTTTGAGTGGAATATTCTGTAGATGTCTGTGAGGTCTAATTGGTGTATTGTATTGTTGAGTTCCAATGTGTCTCTAATTTTTGTCCAATGGATCTATCCAAGGGGCCCAGTGGGTATTGAAATCCCCCACTATTAGTGTGCTGGGATTAATCTGTGTCTTGAAGTCCTAGAAAATTGTGTTTATAAAGTTCGGTGCACCTGAGTTTGATGCATAAATATTTATGATTATGAAATCTTCCTAGTTAACTGTTCCTTTGATAAGGATGTAAAAGCCCTCTTTGTCTCTTCTGATTAATTTTAATCTGAGGTCTATTTTGTCTGATATTAGAATAGGTACTCCTGCTTGCTTTTTGATACCATTTGGTTGGAATGTTTTTTTCCATCCTTTCACTCTAAGGTGGTGTCGGTCTTTGAGGGTGAGATGGGTTTCTTGTATATGTCATATAGATGGATTCTGTTTCCTAATCCATTCTCCCAATCTATATCTTTTGATTGGGGAGTTTAGACCATTGATATTTAAGGTTATCATTGAGAGATGTGTGTTGTTACCTTTCACCTTACTCTTTATTTACATTCTTGGTCTAGGTGTGTATTTCTGCTGGAATGTGTTTATTAATTTCTCTCTTTAATTGATTGGGGATAGTTACTCCTTTCCTCTGTTCTTTGAATTTCTTCTAGTGTTTTCTGAAATGTTGGTTTTTTTTACATGTATTCTTTCATCTTGTTTATGTCATGATAGATTTTTCTTTCTCCTTCAACTATAATTCTACACTTTTGCTGTGTATAATAATCCAGATTGTTATCTAATGTCATTTAGCACTCGGAATAGTTTGTTTCATTTCTGTCTTTCATAGTTTGCACTGAGAAGTCAGCTGTAATTCTGATGGGTTTCTCCTTATATGTAACTTGTTGTTTTTCTCTTGTGGCTTTCAGTATTTTGTCTTTGTTTGAGCCTCTAGTGTTTTAACTATGATATGATGTAGGTAATTTCTGGTTTTGTCTATTTGGTGTTCTATGTGCTTCTTATATTTGTATGAATTTGTCTTTTTTCATTTTGAGTAAATTTTCTCTTATTATTCTGTTGAAGTTCTGATCAATACCATTGTCTTGGGATTCTTCTCCTTCCTCTATGCCTATGTTTCAGAGACAGCAGCTGCACAAGAAATAAGATCAACAATTGACAAATGGGATCTCCTTAAACTCAAAAGCTTGTGCACATCAAAAGAAACAATAAAGGAAGTGAAGAGAAAACCCACAGAGTGGGAGGAAACCTTCACTGCAGACACATCTGACAAAGCATTAATCTTCAGAGTATACAAGCTACTCAAAAAACAAAGAAGAAAGAAAACAAATGAAACACTCAAAAGATGGAGCAAAGATCTGAATAGAGACTTCACACAGGAGGAAATAGAGATGGCCGAGAAACAATCTAAAGAACTGTTCAACATCACTAAAAATCAAGAAAATTCAAATTAAAAAAATAAAAAAAAAAAAAAAAAAAAAAAAAAAAAAAACTGGCTAGATCAAGAACACAAATATACCAAGCTGCTGGAGAGGTTGTGGAAAGGGAACACTCACCACTATGCTGAGTCGGCGGAATTGTAAACTGTAGAACGCCACATGCGAAAATTCAGTGCTGGAGAACCGCCTTAGGACTCCAAAACGAGCCCTTCATTGACCCATAATACCACTCTGGGTATATAAACAAAGACACATCGTATCTGCCAAAGATACATGCGCACGTATGTTTATTGCAGTCTGTTCACAATAGCAAAAATGCTGGAACAAGCCCAGGTGCCCCTCAACTGACGAGTGGATAGAGAAATTGTACATGTATAAAATGGAGTTCTATCAGTAGCGGTAAAGAGTGACAACATCATGAACTTTTGCAGGTAAATGGATGGAGCTGGCAAGAACATAGGTTATAAAGTGAAGTAATCACCAGTCCAGAAAACAAACGACAGAATGGTGTTTATCCTCAATTTATGTGGAGCGCTAGTATTTTACCTAATACCATGATATATATTGCATGGAAGGGATGCATAGTAAAAAGAACAACAACAGATGACTGCATCAGAAAATGGGTATTTTTTTTTTTTTAAGTTGCTTTTGTCAGGTTGTTTTTTTTTTTTATTTTTGTTCTGGTTTTTTTTGTGGCTGGTAATTTAGGATGTGTTGATCTTGGTTTGTGTTTCTTGTGTTGTTTTTTTTACATTTGATTTGTTGGTTTTTTTGTGGGTGTACAGTTTTTGTTTGTTTTTCCCGGGGTTTTATGTAGGTGATTTTTGAGGGAATGGTTTCTGGATATGTTGTAGTTTGTTGTTTATGTGTACTTTGTGTTGATTCTGACTTTTGTCTTCTGCATGTTTTTTGTTGTTTGTTTTGGTCTGGATTATATATTGGTTTGTTGTTCCTCCGTGCTGGGTCTGGTGTTTTGTTGGTGTTCAGTTTTTGTTTGTGATTGGTGTTCAAGTTCGGTTTTGCTTTTTTTGTTTTTCGTTTTTCTTTCTTTTGATTTTTTTTGTTTTTGTGTGTGGTGTGTGCGGTCACTGTGTTGGTCGGGGTAGTTGATTGTTTTCGGTCTGTGTGGGTTGGGGTTGTTGGCTGTTCTTGGTGTGGTTTTATGAGATTGGTGTTTTTTGTGGTGTTTGGTGTGCTTTTTTTCTGCTGTGTTTGTTTTGTTTTCTGGTTTGCTTTTTTTTTTTTATTTTTTTGGTTTATTTCGTGTTGAGGTCTGTTGCTTTGTAGTGGTTTGCTCGCTGTCTGATGTGGGGTCGGGGGGGGTTGGGAATTCGCTGGTGGGTTGGACGGTTCTTGTCTGTGGGTGCTGGTTGTGGGTTCTCTGCGAGCAGTCGGTGCTTTGCTGGTTGGTTTATTTTTTCTTTTTTTCCTTGTTTTTTGCTTCTATTGTTTATTTGTGTTTTTATTTTTTTTGGTCTGTTCCGTCTTTGTGAGTGTCGTTTTGGTTTTGTTTTAGATGTTGCTTTCTATCCATCTATGTGGTTATTTTTTTATTATTTTTGGGTTGATATTTCACTTTGAGTTATTTAGGGTCGCTTGTTGTTTTCTTATCGTTTTTTTCTTTGGTTGGTTGCTTTTGCTTTTTTTTTCTTTCTTTTTTTTTTTTTTTTTTTTTTTTTTTTTTTTTTTTTTTTTTTGTTTTTCTATTTTCATTTATTTGTTTTCTTTTTCCTGTCTTCTTTCCCAGCTCCTGTGGTTTGCTCCCCTTTTTCCTCTGGTTCCCTCAGCTGTTGTTCCGCCGTCCTCGTTCTTTGTGGTCGCTGCTGTTTGCGTTTGGCTTTCCTTCGCCGCTTTTACTCTCTACTTTCTTTTTCCGCGTCGTTTTTTTTCTTCCTGCAGTCTCTCCACCACACTCTCTTTTCCCTCGTCCCCGCCGGCTTGCCGCTTCCCTCCTGTTCGTCCACCCCCCTGCCTTCCGTTCGTTCCCCCTTTCACGTGCCCGTGGTCGCCCGTCTGTCCTGTGTGCCATCCGTGTCTTGTGGGGGTGTGGGTTCTCTCGTGACTTGGCTTTCCCCCCTCCACCACCCCTCTCCCCCTTGCGGCTTGCTTGCCCTCGTTTCCTCCGTCCCTGTCCCCAGGCTCAGGCCCCTCTCTCCCCCCCACCTAGTCCCCCCTTCCCACCCCCCCTCCCCCTCGCCCCTCCTCACGTCCTCCTCCGCCCCCGTCCGCGCGCCTCCCCCTCTCCGCCCCCTCTCCCCCCCCCCCCGCCCCCCCCCTCCTCCCGCCCCCCGTCCCCCCCCCCCCCCTCTGCCCCCCCCGCCCCCCATCCCGCCTCTTTCTTTTCTACTCCCTCTTCCCCTTCCCGCTTCTTTTCGTCCCGCCCCTCCGCCCCCTCCTCCTCCTTTGTTTTTCTCCCCCCTCCCCCCCGCCTCCTGCCCTCCCCTTCTCCCCCCCCCTCTTCCTCCCGGCCCCCGGACGCTGCTTGTGCCACTGGTTCTGCCGTTTCCTACTTCCGCCATCTTCTCTCCCTGCCTCCGTCCATCTTACTGCACGCATGTTTGCCCCGTCGTCCCGTAGCACTGGGTCCGTTCTTTGCCTTGGTCGTTTGTTTGTTTTGTTTGGTTTGTTTGTTTGTGTTGTTGCGCTGTTCCGCTGGCCCTCGCTCTTCGCCCCGGCGGCCATGCCTCCACCGATCCCTTGCTCTAGCGCTCCGCCCATGCTTCGGCTTAACCGGCTGCAGCCCCACCGCCCAGCTTTACTTGGGTCGTTATGGTGTACCAGCAACTTGGTCTCACAGCCCATGTTTCAGCCACTCCTGTCACACCAGTCTAGGTTTCTTTACTTTGCCTGGTTACCTCCTGCGGCGAGCAAGGTCACCAGGCCTGACGGCCAGCCTACACTACTCCAACACCTCCGTGCCTGGCTACCCTATGTTGCCTTCAAGACAGCGCTATCCATTTAGGCCCATGGACATGACTGATCGTCTGTGTGCCACATTTTCCTTTTTGTCTTTCTTTTTCTTTTTGGGGGGGGATCTTTTTTTTTTTTGAGACAGGGTTCTCCCTCTAGTCGCCACGCTGGCTCTGGCGCTCTCGCTCGTCGGACCCGGCTGGCCTTTGCACACTACACGCAAGCTCTGCTGCTCTGCCTCCTAAAAAGTGCTTAACGCACTTATAGGTGTGCCACCACACCCAACTATGTGTGCAATTTTCAACCTGATACATTGCTAATTTTTAAAATGGATCATTGAATATTATTCTATACTCAATACTTTTGGTTTCTGAAGGTTTCTTCAGCAGGAACTCGGATGTTTTGATGTTCTCTGACCTGTTAAATATATAAGGGTTGATAAAGGGCGGGAACGAGACGCATACTTTTTGGCGATACCAGTCATGTAATAAAATCTTCCGCTTCATCAAACAAACAATAATTGCCAGGCGTGGTGGCTCACACCTTTAAATCCTAGCACTTGGTGAGGCAGAGGCGGTGGATCTTTGTGAGTTCAAGGCCAGGCCTGGTCTATATAGTGGAGTTCCAGGCCAGGTGGGGTACGGGAAGCGCTGTCTCAAAAAGACCAAAAGAAAAGAAAAAAAAAAAAAGAAAATTGCATATAATTGAGTTGACACCGGGACACCCCATCATTCAAGGGGAAGATCAGGACAGGCTCCGCAGCTTCCCCCGAAGCTGCTAGCTCGCGCCTGGATTGACTCCGCAGGGGCTTAAATAGAATAATAATTTCCCTACGAACCATTTAGATGCGCTTCTCACATTTCAGTTACAGTCAGAAGAAACACAGAATTATCAGACTTCGAAGAACAAAGAGACCTGTACCATCTTCACATAAGTGATAATCTAAGGTTTATATTTATTGCAAGATGCTGCATTGTCTCGATTGGTCGCCTGTCAGATCTGTTCCCCGCAGTAGTTAACGCCTGCAAGACAAAAGAAAGAAAAAAAGAAGCAGAATAAAAGAAGAGAAAGAGAAGAGGAGAAAAAAGAAGAAAAGAAAAGAAAGAAATAGAAGAAAGAATAAAAGAAAGGGAAGAAAGAAAAAGAAAGAAAGAGAAAGAAAGAAAGAGAGAAAGAGCGAGATAGAATGAAGAGAAAGAAGAAGAAAGAAGGAAGAATGAGAAAGAAGAGAAGAAAGAAGAAAAGAAGAGAGGGAAGAAAGAAAAAAGCAGAGAGAAAGGGAGAAAGAAAAGAGAGACAGAAAGTAGAATAGACAAGAAGAAAAGTAAGACATAGGAACAGACAAGCAAGAACGACACTGAATTTACTTGAAAGAGGAAATTTGAAAGAGAAAGAAAAAGACATGAAGTAGAAGTTAGGGGAATAGAACCAGTGAGCACACGATACAGTAACAAGAAAAAAGAAAGCCACAAAGACACAAAACATCAATTAAAAAAAAAAAAGACGAAAGAAAGAAAGAAAGAATGAAAAAATCTCTTCTATCTTATACCAAGAAAGATAAGTCTTTTTATCTCTATTTTGAAGTCTTTCTCGAGAAAGAAAAAGTATATGAGCATAATAACCTGAAGGTTCTCCGTTTACAGTCCTTTTAGGAATCTTTCTTACTCTTAGTAACTCTTTACTGGAAATCCTGTAATCCTAGTAAAGTTAAGTCTAGTTAAAGAAACGTAATTCTTTGCTGTAACTTATGGAAAATCTACGTACGCTAAGATACTGTCTGTGTTCCTTCTCTCTGTGCAGTCCGATGTTATTCACAGCTCTTTTCCTTGCTTTCTGTCTGATGTCCCTTTCTTATGCATACTTTGCTTTTCTGCCTCTGTGAACTCCATCCATAGGTTGTTGTATTTACTATGTCCCTTCTCACTTTTTGTCCTCTTCTTGTCCTTTGGCTAAGTTCCTCTGTATTCAAATTTGTGTCTACTATGCGCAATTTCAGTACCAAAATTAAATCACTTAATTCAAGTTTCTCATTGTTTTTTTTTCTTCCTTTTTTTTTAATTTTTAAAACTTTTAAAGAAATTAAGTTAATAAATAAATCAATAAAAGCAGTTTCAGACATGCATTATAGAGAAAAACTGTTAATTACTGGTATTACCATTGATATCTATTCATTTGAGACTTTTGTTCGGGCAAAGCAATTGCTTGCTCCTGTTATATAACCCAAATCAAGAAAATTTACACAGAATGGAAGGGGGGAAAATATTCTCAGCTGAAACTCAGACAAAAGAACTGAAGAAAATGAAACAAGCTGGTATTTTCTGGGATACTGAGACAAATCAGCTCAGAAAAGATATGAACCTGCCCAGCTTCGTCCTAATACCATCCATCCTAACAGGGTTGTATTTTCTGCATATAAATTTCAAGTTTGAAAGAGCCCAGGTAGGGACCCTTTTATGAAAAACACTCTGTAATCAAAAGGTTTGCCTCCTTATCTAAAGGGATTTTTATTCTTGTTGAATCCTTTGAAAGCAAGGACTCTATAGTCTCAAAGACCTGAAGGAAGATCCACTGCTGTCACGACATGGTTCAGTGACAACTACACGTCCACTGAAGGCTCCTGAGTAGCATTCCTCATAGTAAAAGTGAGCAGAGAGATGCATCAATGGGAATCTGTGTGAAGTGCTCAGTCCACATGTGAGCAGGGAAAGAAGCCCATTCGAGCATTTCCACAAGAACGATAAACAGGGAGTTATTGCGAGGATGACACGGGACTGCGGTGCTGAGCAGGAAGGAGCAGGAAGCTATCCTAATCTCATGCAGTATATTTAGAAGTCCAGACAGATGCTGACAAAGGTCCCATGATGCTTAAGGAAGAATCAAAAATCTAAATAAAGACAGGATCCAAAAATCTATAATTTGTACAACATTCACCATCAGATTGCGTTCATTGGTGGTCTTAGCACGAGATCAACAAACAGAAGAAACCGCAGCGTTGTTTCAGTCGCAGGGGAATGAGTGGCCTGGGGAGTTATTACAAGTGACTACAGCACCATCCTTCACACTCCAAAAATTTTCCTTCACCCCACCAACGGCGAAAAACCCCTAGCAGATCCACGTAGGTAGCAGCATTGCTTCTAGACCTCATTTCCCTTCCCTGGCTTTCTGTCCTTAGGCGTTCCTACTTCTCTGTATATTAAATATGAACATAATCACCACTCTATGTGTCTGTCCCGGTTAATATCCTAACGTTTTCAAGGTCCATACAGGTTGTTGCATCTAACAGTGTTTTACACCTTTACATGGTTAGATAACATTCCATTGTATGGAAATTCCACATTCTTTCCATCCATTCACTTAAAGAACATTTGTAGCTCCCTCAAAATTTACCTGCATTTTTGTTCATAATAGCTTTCTTTAACCGCTGCATTGATACTCCATTCGTATACAAAAATAAAAGTACCCACATTTTCTCTATCCACACTCGTTCCAGTTGAGGGGCATTTGGGTTTGGTTCCAGCTTTTTGCTATTTCGTGAAGTGAGTGGCAATAATTATAGCTGTGCATGTATTTCAGCAGTTAAGATGAATCTTGTGGGTAGTGTGCCTGCAGGAAAGTGTATGACTGGGTCAAATGGAAGCCTTGTTTTGAGTCTTCTTTTTTTTTATCTTTTGCAAGACAGGGTCTCCCTGTATCCCCCCCCCTCCCCCGCCAGCTGTCGCTGGAACTCACTCTGTTGATCATCCCAGGCAGGCCTTGAGGCTCACTATTAAAAGAATCCACCATGCTCTGCCACCCAAGTGCTTTAGGCCATTAAAGGCATACACCAAGTTCTTCAAGGGTTTCACACTGCTTTCGCCATCGTGGCTGTACATACGTTTACAGTTCCCACCAGAAAATGGATGAGTCGTTCCCGCTTTCCTCACAATCTCTCCTGCACTTGATATCATTTGTTTTCTTGACTCTGGCCAGACTTATCAGAGTGACTGATGATTCATCATAAAGTGGGGTCTTAATTCTTGGCATTTCCCTAATTATGCACAGTGATGTTGAACACGTTTTTAGATGTTTCTCGGCCATCTCCTAATTCCTCCTCTGTGAGTCTCCTATTTGTTTCTTTTGCTCCATTTTTGAGTGATTCATAGTTGTTTTCTTTGCTTTGTTTTTTTGAGGTAGCTGTATACTCTGGAAATTAATCGCTTTGTCAGATATAATCTGCAGTGAAAGGCGTTTCCTCGCACCTGTGGGTTTATTTCTTCAACGTCACTTCTATTGTTTCTTTTGATGTACATGAACTTCTGACGAACTTTAATGAAGATCCATTCTAAGTATCACTTTTTTTATTGTTTTTTTATTTTTTTTTATTGTCGATCTGTGATTTCTTTGTGCAGTGGGTGGATGTCTTGATTTAGGAAGTCTTTTCCTACACCTTCGTCTTGTAGTCTGCTGCCAACGCTCGTCTTCTATCACCTCTCAGAGTTTAGGGTTTCACGTTAAGGTCTTCGATCCATCCTGGATTTGATTTTTTGTACAGGGTGCGAGGTAGGGCTTTAATTTCATTCTTTCTACATAGTGGCTGTCCGAGTTTTGGCCGAACATCCCACTTACTCGCCACCGCCACCCCCCCTCGTGTCTTGATCCTCGCCATTTGTCTTCTTGGCGCTCTTGTCCAGAATATGCAGGTTGGCTGAAATTGTATGTGTCCAGGTTTGGATCTTCAGTTATTATTCCCCATTGGCAAACTGGTCTGTTTTTGTGCCATACAAAGCTGTCTTTATTACTATATCCCTGTTAGTTCCCGCTTTGAAGTCTGGTAAGGCGATCCTCCCTGTATTGCATTTTTTTTTTTTTTTTTTTTTTTTTTTTTTTTTTTTGGGGTCTTTTTGTTTTTCCAAATGAAATTGAGGATTAATTTTTCCCCCAGCTGTGAAAATACTCTTGGGGATTTGGATTGGGAATTTGCATTAAATCTGTAACACAAGTTTGGGTCAGGCCATGGAACATTTTTATTATATTAATTTTTCCATTCCTTGAGCATGGGAGGTTTTGTCCATCTTCTGATGTCTCCTCAATTTCCTTTTTCATCGTGTTTTAAAATTTTTGTTGTAGCAGTCCTTGGTGTCTTTGGTTACGTTTGTTCCTGGTATTTTGTCTTTGAGGCTATTGTGAGGGGAGTGTCTCCTTGTATTCCTTCTACAGTTGCTGTTGTTGGTGTAAGAGCGCTACTGATTTTTTCTAGATTAATTTTGCATATCTCTGCCACTTTACCGAAGCTCTATAATATTATCTAGGAGTTTTCTGGTGGAGTTTCTTAGCATCCTAGGTAACAAGTCATAATCATCGCAAAGGGATAGCGTTGAACTTCATCTTTCGCCAGATTAGCAACTTTGCGGTGCTGTAGTTAAATGGATAGAGCTAGAAGCCATTATGTTGAGCGAAGTAACACAGTCCCCAGAAAACAAACACGATGAATGGTATCCCTCTGTGGATCTAGTGCCAATACCCAGTTATAAAATTATTTTTTGTGGAGGATGCATATTACAAAGAACAACCCAACAGAAAGACGTCATCAGAAAACTGACTGAATGGTGAATCAGGAGGGGTTGCAGGGGTGGAATAGGGACATGGGTCTATATTCAAAAAATGTATATTTAAAAAAAAAAAAAAAAAAAAAAAAAAATTATTTATTTTTGTATGTGTACCTGTGTGTATGTGTGTGTGTATTAGTGTATTGCCTGGATATAAATAGGTGCATTGTGCGGTGCAGTGTTGCCGAGGTCAGAAGATGGTCTCGCGTTCCCCTGGAACTGGAGTTTCTCCTGAGAGTTACAGAGCGTTGTATTAGGCCACCATCGGGTGGGCGTTGGGTATAGAACCCGGGTCCTCTGGCAAGCAGTATGTCGGTGCTCTTAACCACTAGTCTACTCTCCAGCCCCTATGTATATTTAAATTGACACTGGTTCAACAAATATCCAATGTTTCGACCAGACTCTGTTCTACAGGTTACAATGGCTGTTTAGGACTATGAATAAAATAATATATGTGTATATTCAAGCAGACATTGGTTTAAAGTCTCTGATAAAAACGGTAATACACTGAGTTAATTGGAAATATATAAGGTTGTTGTTAGTCCATTTGTTTTTAGCTTAAAATCATGTATACACCCATAATACTTTTGGGGATAGCACTATCACAAAATTTTTTGTTCTCTATATTTTTCTGTGTACGCTATCCACCTTGTAAGGCATTCTCTCTTTTACCTGTAGGATGATTTACTTTAAAAATAACGTTTGCTTCCCCTAGTTACAACATTTACTATTCATCACCCAACCCACCAAAACAGATTGGGTTGAATCTTGATAGAATCTGTGGGCCTTGATTCGGCAGCCTATACGGTAATGTTAATACAATGGGTCCTTGTTTTGAGAACTCATGGGCAAAAAAACAAAAAGCATAAAATAGAAAAACGGGATGCAGATCCGATATGAAACCTTTCTTGTCAAAACCTGCAATTCAAATCTTAAAACTACATACGGGAAAAGATTTGCTGTTCCAAGAATACAGGTAAGAACTGTCACCAACCAACCAACCCAACTTAACCGGCTGAGAATAGACCAGGGGGGGAGATACAGCTTTGGCGGCAATTGTGTAGGATGTGCCAAGAAGTGCGCAGCAGAAAGGTTGGCCGTCTGAACATTTAAGGAACGAATAAACCTCATTGCTACAGATATCAAACCCCTCGGTGGATCTTACTTGTAAAAACTATTTATAACGAGTCCTAATGAAACTCACCTCCAAGGTGGCTGGCAAGGTTTTAATCCAAGAGAGCTTTCTTCACGCCTCCGCCACATCGAACACAGGAAGCCAATAATCATGAGGATGAGGGTCGTTCTCCTAAACTGTAAACTTGGAGGCCAAATTGTTTAAAACGGGGTAACCACTGCCATTCTTTAATCTGAGCAAATAGCCCTCAGAATAGGAACTGTGAAGAGGATTATTCGCTATTCAGATCCAAATAGAATACTAAACGTTCTTAAGCTATGCACTTAAGCAAAATATATTAATAACAGGAGAGCTCTATATCAGCACGACAATGGATTTTCTACAAGAATGTTGGCCATGGGATCACAGCCCGCCCCCAAAGTGTAAACGCTCCTTGCCCTAAACATGGGATACCTGCAAGAAGAGAGAGCCGAGTAAGGCCCTGCTGTCAAAGACCTCTTGTAAGCATGGGAAAGATGCAATGAGACCACACATGCAAGTCTGAAAGACTGGCTCTCTGGAATACCAGAGAGTGTTACCCACAGGCACTAAACCAATAAAGCAAATAATAGGTCTCCTTAAGTAAAGCAAGGCCTCGCTCCCATCAGCACCAGCTATACGCTCCACACTGCCTGAAACTGTGGGGCAGCAGTGGGCAAGCCCACTACAGCCTGTATATCCAGAATATAAATAAAATAATTCTAATTGGGCCTATTAGCTATTTCCTTGGAGGAATAACCCATGCATGATGCCACATCGCTTATAACCTCTAATGGTTGGAAGATGTTATAAGCCACAGCTAGACCCTGTCATATTNGTGGAGAGAAAACCACAGAGTGGGAGGCAACCTTCCCTGCAGGACACATACTGCCAAAGCATTAATCTTCAGAGTATACAAGCTACTCAAAAAACCAAGAAGAAAGAAAACAATGAAACACTCAAAAGATGGAGCAAGATCTGAATAGAGGACTTCCACAGCAGGAGGAAATTGAGATGGCGTGAAACATCTTAGAATGTTCACATCTCTGATAGATTAAGGAAAATGCAAATTAGAAAACCACTTATGAGATATCACCTTACTCCAATAAGACTGGCTAGGATCAAGAACACAAATGTACCAAGTGCTGGAGATGGTTGGTGAGAAAGGGGAACACTCATCCATTGCTTGTGGGAATGTAAACTGGTAGAAGCCACTATGAAATCAGTGGGAGAACCCTTAGAAGACTCAAAACGAGCCTTCCCCCATATTGACCCAGTCATACCACTCCTGGGGTATATACCCACAAGACACATCTCTACTGCCAAAGTGATACAGCCACAGCTATTGTTTATTGCAGCTTGTTCAAATAGCAAAAAGCTGGAACAACCCAGGTGCCCACCCCTCAACTGACGGTGGATAGAGAAAATGTGTGGTACATGTATAAAGTAGTTCTCTATGCAGCGGTAAAGAGTGACAACATCATGAACTTTTTGCAGGTAAATGGAGGAGCTGGAAGAATTCTGTTAAGTGAAGTAACACAGTCCCAGAAAACAAACGACAAATGGTGTCCCTATTGTGGACGCTAGTACCATAACCCAGATATAAATTTCTTGCATGGAGAGGGATGCATAGTAAAAGAACAACAACAGAATGACTGCCATGAAAATGGACCGAAATGGTGAATTGGGAAGGGGGGAGGGGTGGGTGAGGGACACGGGTGTATATTCGATTTTATGCCTATTTAATTGACATGAGTTAACAAGTGCCCAGTTTTGCCTAGACACTGTTTACAGGAAACATGGTGTTTTAGGACTTAGTAAAAGTAATATGTGTATACTAAACAATATACAGACTGAAAAAAAACGGTAATGCATCCGAGATAAATGGAGATATAATTCACTGTTGTGTAACAACTATTTATAATGAAGTCTAATGACAACTTACCTCTAGGTGCCACAAAGGTTTGATATGAGGACTTTCTGCTCCCCCCTCGAACAAGGGGAAATATGACTATGATCGAGGTTGCTCTCCAACTGTAATTGGAGAAACTATTATAGAGGTAATTTCTTATAAAACTGGTAAAAACTGCCCTTCTTTAATTGACTATAGACATAGAACTGTGAAAAAGATTACTCTCTGTTCAGAACCAAATATTAACACTAAGTCCTTAAACTATGCGTCTTAAGAAAATATATTACTACAGGGAGCTCTGACATCAGTAATGGTATTATTCCGCCAGGGAGAGTTGGCCAGGGATCTAAGGCCCCACAAAAGGTAAATGCTCCTTGCCTCAAACTGGGATAACTGCAAGAAGAGAGCATAAGGCCCTGCTGCTGAAGACCTGACATTAACATGGGAAAGAGCTCTTGAGACCACACATGCAAGTGTACAGATGGTCTCGGATACAGAGAGTGTTACCAAGGGCATAAACCAATAAAGAAATACGGGTTTCCTTGTAGCAAGCAAGACTCCACCGTCAGCACCAGCTTACACCTCACCTGCCTGGAAATAATGTGCAGACAGTGGCAGCCATATGCCTGATATCCCAAATCTAATTGGCTATTAGCTCTCTCCTTGGAGGAATGGAATGACCCAATGGCTGTTGCCACAAACTTACATCCTTACCGTTAGGAGATATCATAAGCAACAGTAAGACCCTGTCATATTTAACAGGAAAAATGTAGTTGTGGATCAAAATTTCATCTAAACATATGTGTCTATACCAAAGTAACCTACCATAACTATTAATGCTGCTTAAGTACCTATATCTAATTGCTGTGCTTCATTAGTAGGATCGAAGGGTTATTCCTGGACAGACTGTCAGCCCATGAAAGGAAAAAGCAGAATGACAGATCCAAGACAACAGTCCAGAAGAGTAGATGTTTTCTTCTCATCCACCTGTGCCCCTTTTCTAAGCCCCCCGGGAATAAAATCTGCAGAAGAGGGGCATGTAGAATGTAAGGGCTGCGATTGGGTGAATGGTGAAAACTACAGCAATGTAGTCTGGACACTCATTTGATCAACTTGATTGAACATAAAAACCCTCCCCCACGCTGGAAGGTGGGGCGTGGGGGTTTGGGCACAACAGTCTGCAAATTGGTTTTACATGAAGGATGCTTGTACTCATGGATTATCACTTATAGCTAAAAAATGGAAAAAAAAACTGAGAGAGATATGCAGGACAGTCATGGCAGAATGCATAATCTCGGAAAAAAAAAAAAAAGACTGTGGGGGTTTTAAGTTTGTACTGTCTTAGGTTGTGACAATGTTAACATCATACTTTGGGGATAAGAACTGGAAAGGTGGTGGTTTAATAGTGATGTGTTTTGTGTGTCAAGTTGACAAGGGGTCAATTGTGCTGGGTAGCTTTAGTGTCAACTTGACACACCTGGGTTGAGAGATCCTCAATTGGGGAATTGGCTCCATTGGATTGGCCTGTGGCCACGTCTGTGGAGTATTGTCTTGATTGTCGAGCAGTAGGGGAGGGCCCAGCCCACAATGAGTGGTGCCACCCTGGGCAGTTGGTTGTGTACTGTATAAGAAGGCAGGCTGGGCATGAGCCAGGGGAGCAAGCCACTGAGCAGCATTCCTCCATGGCCTGTGCTTCAGCTCCTGCCTGCAGATTACTTCCCTGAGTTCCTGCCTTGGGCTCCCTGAGTGATGAAGTGTGACCCAGGAGATGTAAGCTGAATAAATCCTTTCCTCTCCAAGTTAGTGTCAGTCAGAGTGTTTTGTCACAGCAATGGAAGACAAACTAGAACATAGTACCAGTTTCCTTTAAAGATCTTAGGGGTTATTGATATTTGAAGTCTAGGTATATAATCTAAGTTACTTGAAGCACACTCTATTGAGCCCAGAATGTCCGTCTGAAATGAGAGGTAGACACAGCTGACAGATTGTGTTCTGTGTGGACCTGACCGCTGTGGGGATATGATTTCAGATCAACCTAACACGTGTCAGTACTGTGGTTAGTACTTATGGTCCTGATGGAGAGATGCTTCATTTTCTCCAGATGGCCCCTCTGTTCTAGTACATGTGCTGAAAAACCTTTGTGCAATCACCTCTATTCCTTAACCAACATGTTCCCAAGTGAAATTGCAGCTAACTATAGGATACTGTGGGGATTTCTGTAATCCCAGGAAGGAAAAAGTATAAAGAAGAGGATGTGGATTGAGAGGAAAATCTTATTTCTTCATGTTCTCAGAACTTGAAAGAGGACAGAATTTTCTGGCAAATTACTTTCAGTAAGTGAGTATTGAAACTTGGTTTACCAAAACAAAAGCATGTGGGTGTTTCATGAGCAATAAATACCAGAATCTACATGCCTTTGAATGATTTGTTCCTTTTTTACTTAATCACATACAGACGCCAAACTACTCTGTATAGACATTGAAACTAAATTTTTCTTGATTTAAAGATCCTTGTCTGATCAACGGAGAGATTTGGAAAATTGTAGTTTTTGAAAGAAATTCAATCAGTACCAGTGAGAATATTATGTTGGTGCCTAATGGCTCATGTTGACTTCCCTACTTCAATGTAAAAGCACTAATGTGAGTTTAACAAAATCTTCTGGATACATTTGAGCACACAGCGAAGGTAAGATACCTTCTAAAGAGTCGTCTAGATCAGCGCAGTTAGAATAAAGCCATTAATTTTTTACAACACTTGTCTTTATATTTAGAAGGTACCTTTTTTGCCAATTGACCTAAATCTTGCTATTAGTGACAAAGGGACCCACTGGGAAAGTCTGAACAAGGCTGCAACTAAATTGAGGAAAAGGCTTCAAGACGGATGGGGCATTGTTTCTTTGGCCAAAGATCCTAATACTACATACCAGAACAAACACCATGATACCTCACACAAATGCTCTCACTTTCAGTCAAGGATTAGGTCTTATGTGTGAATCAGGAGTAAATTAGTGAATTATGAAAACTGACCTCTGGATCTGTCAGAGCACCTTTTATGATAAATGCTACCCTATGTGCAACCTCAAAGTTAAAGCTATGAACATTAGGGGCATTCAATTTTGCATGTATAACTACTACAGAATGGAGATAACTCGTGGTAGTCCTGAATAATAATAATGAAGTCCAATGAAGACAAGAAAAGTGTCCTGGCCTTACCCTCATAGATAAGACTGCCAGATAAATAGTGAGGAGAAAGTAGGCTGATGAGTGCTGTCCTTAAGGTGGAGAGTCAATGACACCTGGTCTTAGGGAAGAAGGGGCAAGCATCACCAGTGTCTTCTCTAAAGTGTCACCTCAATCCCAACCATAATCTGGAACCACAGAGATAAATTCTTCAGGGACTTAATTTTAGGATTATGAGTGATATATTGAGGTAACAAAGTTGATAGCCATTTAGCCACAGAGAACTCCATGCTTTATGATATTTTTGGAAAAGTCAGCAATTTGGTGACTCTTCAAAAACTTCCTTTTTGTTTCTTGTGCTAGTTAAGGGATTATGGGACAGTGAAATATCCCCAATCCACTTGCATAGAAAGGGGTGATGTACCATTTTGGAAAGATTTAAGTAGTCTAGTTGGCAAAGAATGTGGCAGTCTAATTAATTAGCTCATTCTTTTCTATCTTTATTTACAGAATGAAGGGACTCTTTTAGCTTGAAAACACTAGCTATCCCTAGAAGCTACAGCTCTTGAGGGTTATCACTCTGAGTAGTGAGAGAACTTGAGATGACTAAGCCAACCTTGACCACAGGAAACTACTTAAGAACTTTAGACACAATTGACTTAAACACAGAAAATAGAAACAGGACAGAGCATATAGCTAGTGTACAGAAGGAGGACTATTTAAAGAGGAGGCAGATTAAGCCAAGAAAAGTTATATTACTTGTACTTCCAGAGGATATTTTTTAAAGGAAGAGAAAATAAATAATTCAAGGTCTACATAAAGCAACTTTAACCATCCTCTCTCTTCAAGCCATCAGTTAGGTGAAATCACTCTTTCTAATACTGGAGTCTTCAGTCACTGTACTGGGCATGAGAAAGTCAATCAGTATGGTGGTTTGAATGAGAATGTCCCCCATAGGCTTTAGGTATTCAGACATTTTGTCTCCAGTTGGTGGCGCTGCTTGGGGAGGTCTTAGAAGGGGTGGCCATGTTGGAGGAGGTACATCACTGGGGATGGGCTCAGAGAGTTTAACAAGCCTTGTAGTCTCCAGTCTCTCTCTCTCTCTCTCTCTCTCTCTCTCTCTCTCTCTCTCTCTCTCTCTTGACTTCCTGTACTCATTGTGAGATGTGAACCTCGGCTTTCTGCTCCAGCAATGGCCACCATGCCTCCTGCCACAATGGACTCTAATTCCCTGGAACCATCAATTGTAAGCTCAAATAAAGTCTGCCTTCTATAAATTCCTTTGGTCATGGTGGTTTCATCACAGCAACAGAAAAGTGACTAATACAGTTATCCCACCATAAGCTTACCGTTATGGTATTTTCTCTTTAAAGAATAAAAAAAATGAAAAAAAATGAAAACAAAACAAAACAAAAAAGCAGAGAAAGATGCAGAAAATTTACGGCAGAATGCATGATCTGGGATGAGTAGTGGTGGGGTGGGGTGAAGGGAAAGGGATATATGCCTGAACTGAATTGGAAAATGATGTATGAAATACACAAAGCATCAATAAAAAAAAAAAAAGAATAACAGTCATATGGTCAAAGGAATAGAAAATGGTGTGTTACCTGTTTGGATAAACTCAGATCTAGGCTAAGTCAGTGATAGTGACTTTTCCCAATCACAAAGACTTCAGAAGTAGCAAGAATTAAGACAAATATATCTATATAGGGATTTCCATGGAATAAAATATTTCACTGTAAATTAAGTATTAATAAATTAAATGATGTGCGACATGGTCTGGGATACTATCAATGCTGGGAAACATTTTTCAAAATGTTCTATTTTGTTAGCCAGGTTGAAAACTCTTGCTTAGATGCTCTCGGCCTTGACATCTCTCACTGAGGTTTAGGAATGGCAGGGAACTGTGAGCTGGATTCCAATGATGACATTGCCACTTCACGAGACAAAGCCCATATGTGACACCGATATCAGGCCTAGAAACCTCTGACTAAATGGGTCCCAGGACATAAGGAAGAGACGACTACTACTAAATAGAAGAAACTTACTTCCAAAGACTTATTTTTTACTAATGGATCTCTAAATTCTTGACAGTGAAGCTTCCTGGTACAGTAGATGATGATTGACTCAGAGACCTGTAACTAGTCAACACACAGAGAATAAGAGACTGCAGCTTATCTCTAAATAAGTAACCTGCATGAAACCTCTGTCATTCACTGTTCAAGGATTATTGTAGAAGAGAGGTTGGAAAGGTTTAAGAAGAGGTGATATAAATCACATCTGCTTATCTTTAAATAGGATACCTATATCAACCCTCTGTTCCCAAGGATCAGGGATCATTGCAGGGGGGGAGCCAGACAGATTTAAAGAACCAGAGGTGGTGTATGAGAACAAGGAGAGAATGTTTTCCAGATAGCTTATCAGTTTACTCATATGAACTCACAGCAACTATGACATCATACACAAGACCCACGTAAGCTAAAGTCAAACCAAATTCCAGAAAAGACCCTTCTACACTGAGTGTCTTGGTGTGTGTGTATGTGTATGTGTGTGTGTGTGTGTGTGTCTTGGTGTGCCTGTGTATGTCTGTGTGTCTTTGTGTGTGTGTGGTCTATGTACTTGTATTTGTGTAAAAGGGAGAGTAGAAGTGTAGATGATAAGATGACATTTGATAATAATTATGATAAAGGTTAATATGGGTTAACAAGTCAGTATAAATATACTAGAGAACAAGAATTTAAATTAGTTTAACAATGATATACATTGAGGAGGAGAGAGATAGAGAGATAGAGAGAGACTCTCATAATGAAGATAAGCATTCTTTGTTAGGAAGGAGAGTGTGCTCAGTGCACTACAGGCTGGACAGTCATCTAACAAGCCAGAGAACTCAAAACAGATCTGTGCAAGACACTGAGGATAAACCATTAATTTACAAAACGATAAGTATACAAATTTCAAAGTATGTTTTTGAGATCTGAGTTATACCACTGTCCACCTGTCTATTGACAGAGCTTGGTACCCAGCCTCATTTCTTCTTAAGGAGCAAAAAAAAAGGAACAGCTCAATAGCTTGACACCAAAATTCAGATCCAATATAAAGAAAATTGTTTTTAGATTAATTTAGGTTTTTTTTTTTAGAATATATGTAGACCCAGTAATTACTATAAGCTCAGGAAATAATATGCTGGGAAATCTGTTATAGAAAACTAGGAAACGACAATCTGGCAAACCTTTTAATGCATCCTTTGGTTGAGATATCTCCTGAACCAGGATCTTTATCCTTTTCTCCCACAGATCTCTGAGTATGTCTACCTCCAAGGCATCTTCCATTTCTTTCCATGTTTGCACTTACTCATCACATGGTTTATGTATCTGTCTTCCTCTGATGTATATTTTCTCTCAGCCTCTCTCTCACACTGCTGTTTTGTCCTAGCAAAAAACACACTAGCATCAAACACACTCATCAGTAAGCTTCTATGAACCTCTGCTACCCACTGTCATTTAACCTGGAGTCATTGACTGAATATTTTACATGATAAAATAAGCTCAAGTCATAAGAATCTACTTTGGATTTGAAGAGGCAAATTTGACAGACTCCAGGAACTTAGGTAGTAGAAGTATGGTTTTTAAATAATACCTATCTTATTCTTTCACTTAGTAAATACAGCACACTGTCACTTTGATGGAAAGGAGGAAAACATGATAGCTCATACCAACAGAGTGTATCCTTTTGCCACTGGAACACAAAGTAGAACTTAACAAAACATTTCATTTGAAATTTTGTCTAAGTGACAGGGCTGGAAGAAGAAAAAGAAAGAAGACAGGGAAGAAGAAGAGATGAAGCAGAGAGAGGAGGGAGGGAAAGAGAAGGGAGGGAGAGGGGAGGAGATAGGGCAGGAGAGAGAGACAAGGAGAAAGAGGAGAGAGAGAGGAGAGGAGAGAGAGGAGAGAGAGGAGAGAGAGGAGGGAGAGAGAGGAGTCATCACTAAGTACAAGTAAATCCCTTCGGAAACAAAGTGCCAGAGTGCTCATGCTCACAGCATGAATCAGGTTCTGAAAGTAAAGATCTGGGCTTTGAACCCTGCTGTGAAGGGTGACTCTTTCCAAATCAAAGGGTGCTGAAGGGCTATAGTTCTGCTCTCCAACTCTGGTACTGATCAAAGCCTTTATTTGCTTCTGCATTTTCAAAGAGCAGCTATGAATGGCAGATTACTGCCCTAATCCTCCTATCCTCAACTCTTCCCTGTCCAAATTTAGAGAATCAAGATTTTCTAACAGTCTCTGAATGCAAAGCCCAACTATACCTTCGGGTTCCTTCAATACAATGACTTCTTACTTATCTGTCTGCCACTGGTTGATAATTGATCATCAAATGAATGCTTTCTTGGGAATGTCAATGGGCAATGCTCTCAACACATCTCTCCTTTTAGGATTTAAGAGAAGCTTTCTAGGTATAAATGAGAGGAAATAGAAGTAAACTCACAGCAATGAAACAAAATAGAAAGACCATCCTATTTCACTGCCTGACTCATTGAGCTCCTGGATAAAATGAATTGCTTGGTATATGTGTGCCTCTGGAGACTCTTCTATCAAGATTTAGGCGAGTCTCCAAGACACCCTCGGAGTTCTCTCAAGCTCCTTTCTGAGCTCTCTGCTGTTTCTCTTCCTATTTACATAGACAGGATACCAGGCTAGATAGCCAAATTGGAGGGCATATCATTGTATCATCTTGAAAGCCCGCAAACACACTTCCACATGTATTGTGTAAAAATAAGGTGTCTCACTGCAGTGAATAGCAGTGTGACATGATCTGATTTATGTTGCCAAATGAATACTCTTCTTATAATAAGAATAGTCAAGGGTGGGGGAAAGATAGAGAAGGGAGGTCTGCCAACATCCACCTGGGTCAAATTTGCACTGGTTGAACTATGTTCTAGTGGATGATAGAGATAATGAGGTGTAGTTGGTGTCTAAATCTATACCAAAGGTAAAAAGAAACCCAATTCCTTGATGAGTCTGATGTTAAGCATAAAAGAAACAGGCATCATGGATATTGAAAGGATGGCAATGTTCATAACTAGAAAAGGAAAGTATGAGGATATAGCAAACTTAAAATGGCCAGAATATTATCACTAGTTATACTTTGAAAAAAGAGTTGAAACAAGTAAAAATTGTCTTTATCTATTACAATTTGAAAAGGCATGAGTGATATTGTCTTCTGCCTCTAGACAATTAGCTGATGTTTTATCACATACATGTAATGTGTTGGCCACAATGGAATGGCAATGACAAACAGACATGTGGGTTAGAAAGAGATTACCTTGCAGCTCTCTGATTCAGAAAATATCATTTGGGCCAATTATATGGTGGTAAAGATGCTTGTCTCTAAATATGGCAACTGGAATCTGGTCCCCAGGACCAACATATTCAAGTCGTCCTGTGCATAGCCACACCATGGGGTATACCCTCATCCACAGACATATGAAACAAAGAAAGGCAATAAGAATATTTTTAAAAGGGAATCAATAACACTAGTGGTTCTTGAACTTAACTGTCTCTAACTTAACTGTCCAGCTTATTTCTGGACAGTCAGCCCAATCCCAGAGTCTGGAATTTGGGAGAGAGAGACCTGTGCTTAAGTATTTGAGAACTATTCCCACATAGATATAATTTAAAGTAATGAAAATGAGAAACAAATATTTCATGTGATTAGTAAGACAGAAGTAGAAAGGAGAAGTAAAAGATTGTAGGCAAAGAAAGAACAATATCTATGTTATTCTTGATTGATAAATACACTTAAAACTATTCTTTTGTTGTTATGTTGGATTTGTATTTTTGTTATATTAGATTTTCTTCTATATCTCCCCATCTCCTACTCCAATGTCATGTGAGGAACAGGTGGATAAGTTTTGGGTAATAGGAACTTTCTCCTATACAGCTAGCACATATTATGGGTTCACCCCCCACCCCTTTAAGATAGTTCTTACTCTAAGGAGCCAGATTCCATAGCCTGACACATCCCTGTGAATCTCTCTCTCTCTCTCTCTCTCTCTCTCTCTCTCTCTCTCTCTCAGTTCCTCTACAACAATGTTCAATTAGCCTTATGAGTTGTTCAATTCAGGGATAAGCACTCTGCAGCCTCTTGTAATGTGAATGTTGGCCAGTTGTGAATTTCTGTGTTACCATCTGCTTCATAATGAAGCTTCTCTGGGTATAACAATAAATCATCAATATTAGAATTATTTAGCAGAAAACAAGTATTAGGCTCTATCCTATGCCCGGTGAGGTGTGTAGCATGTACAAGTCCCATGCAAACTCAAACCAGACAAAATTCCAGCATAGATGTGGGTAAGAGGTAAGAAATCTTAACCCTACCTGAGGAACTATTGACAACTAATGACTGCTGGGGCAGGGGAGAGTCAGTCTCTTTCAAGGATGTGACTCTTGGTAGGTTAACCAGGCTCCAGTAGATGGACCCACACTGAAGGACATTTTGGTCAAATTGGACTCTATAGGCCTTATTGTAAGCATATGGGTATATATTATAGATAGATAGTTGATAGATAGATAGATAGACAGATAGAAAAATAGATATAGATATAGATAGATATAGACATTAAGTTGAGTGGGACTGAAAAGGAGGATGTACAGATAGGGGTCTAAATACCATCCATCAAAGTATATGAAAACTGGAAAGATTAATTTAAAAAATTGAATGAAGCTATGTGGCTTCACAGCTCCTATCTGGTCTTACCCAGTACCATGATCCTGTTCCTCCATATTACTTGTCACATAGGCTCTCCCAGACTAAGATATTTGGTATGAAACTTCCTGATACCTCCCTCCCCAGAAAGGATATTTAAAAGTCAAAGACTCTCTATAATCCTGTCCAAAATGGTTATTTTTCTTGTTTTAAGCTATCCATCTTCAGAAGCTCCTTTCCAAGTTGCAAAGGGATATTTCTCCTTCCTTTAAGGCCTATTTGTGTTGTCTCTAATAAAATGTCTGCTCTTTTTAAATATCTGATCATGATCCCACGGTCACAAGGCTCTTTTTCTTGAAGTGTTATTGTACGTCACCTTCTTTCCAAAACCAACCTACCTGTATCCTTCTTGTCTAATGATTTTCCAAACACGACTCAATATAGTCTCCCATTCTAAGTGCTACTCTAACATATGATATTGATACCTGAGGAACTGATATCTTTGTTACCTTCCCTTAAGTCTACATAGGCTTGCGACTTTACCTGTAACCACAAAAAGATGGTGGAGGAAATACAATATAGGTTGAAACCTTAATCAGAAAGGCCTTTATTTGGTCAAACAATTGTGTTTAAACTCTGATCCTCTGGAGAGATGGCTCAGGAATTAAGAGTACTTACTGGCTTCTCTTACCAAGGCCTGGGTTTCAGTTCTCTGCACCAATGTGGTAACTCACAAATGTCTGTAACTCTAGTTCTAGGGAAAACAATGCCCTCTTTTGACCTTCAAGGTCATTGCATTCAGGGGTTCATTTATATGCAGGCAAACCGCTCATATATATATATAATAATAGTAAGTCACAGATAGTTTGAAATGGGAGGGGGGGTGGAGAGATGGTTGAAAACACTAACTGTTCTTGCAGGGGATCTGGGTCCCTAGCACCCACATAGTGGCTAACAACCATCCATAACTCCAGGTCTAGGAGATCCAGCACCCTCTTCAGATTTCCATCGGGATTATACAAGGTTCATTTATATACATACAGGCAAACACTCTTAAACACCACCTATAAATAAATTAATATTTATAAAATTGTGAAACTTTGCATGAAGATGGTATGAGACTACCTCTGCTCCAGCCATAGTCTTACAGCAAATGTGTGAGTCAAATGAAGTTTTGCCCAGAGAAGCCTGTTATGAATTCTTGATTCACGACTGATAAATTGAGATTTACTATTTTAAGTTACCAAGTTTTAGTGTGATTATCACTACTTTAAAATGTTTCCAAATCTGCTTGAGAACTGAGTACTTTTGAAAGGATGATACAGAGGGATAATGTAACCAATTTTTAAGATGACTTCAGATATGTCTGAAAAATGATGGGAAAATATTACCCTGTATTCAACAAGTTAATTTTAGTGCACGATTTGGTTTCCTAAAGAGAACTTTCTTCAGGAGAGAGGATTGAATGCCAGTCATTGTACATGTATAACTCACTACAAGTGTACACATTAGAATTCTGATTTGTTTAGCATGTTTAAATCTGGTGAATGCAAATTAGTTCCCAGAGTATCCTCACTTGGGAGGGGGGGGGACTATCAAGTTCTAAATTCAGGCTATACTCCATGATAGGTGGTGACTCAACTTCTAGGTCATCACCTATCTTCTAATTCTTTGACATACTTATTTTATGTATTTGATTTATTTGATTAACTTATTTAAGGGAGTCTTGATGACCTATTTATGTAACTCTTTTTTCTTTTCAGCTAGGTTATCTACTCTAAAAAAGAGTTAGAAAACATTTTGGGATTTTGTAATTCCATATTCTTAATCAGAAACTTCAAAAGTTGAAGGGCTTTTAAAAGAGTTTCCCTTGGATTATGGGTATACATATATATTGTTGGAGACCGCAGGGAGCCAAAAACTGAAGAGTGAGCACTCACCGTGTCTCTGTTCTATGCTCTAAATGTCTCTTGTGACCTTGAGGACAATAGCTCTTGAAAACTTCTGAAAATAGCCTCTTTTGAGTCTGATAATTGGATTTCTCATAATGGATTCCACCAAAGCAACAATGCAGACTCTTTCTGAAGAGGTTTTTATACATAGTTGTGGATGACTATCCCCCATTGAAATAACGGGCTATTCATAAGACAGAGGAAGAAGTTACATCTTTTCACTCCAGAGCTGCTCATCCATACACATAGTCTTATTTAAGATATATAACTTAACTATTCTCACACTTCTACTTCTAGTGAAGACCTGAAGTTTGAAGTAAAAATGGTATATAAAATTGTCTTACTACATTTCCATTTGGAGCACTTACTAGTTCATATTGAAATTTTCAAAAGTATGAGAACTCCTCTAATGCCCTCTATCTCAACAGATACCACTATCACCCATGGAGTAGCATTCAAACGCAATATTACCTCCTTTACCATTGTCTCCATTGAGTGGAAAGTATAATTAACGTTTGCATGAATTATTATAGTTATCGAGATTCCATTTCAAGCAACAGAATCTAATTCTCGGTGACTTAACTAGAAAAATAATCAAAGTTAGGGCATTAATGCTTGGATAATATTGGTACGGTGGTTTCAGGATATCCATAGAAACCATGGGAATCAAAATTTCAGATAAAGCTTATTCAATCCACTTTGACTTTGTATCCACATAGTGGAAGTTGCCTCTAATTTAGGAAATAGACTTTTTATTGGGCAATTTATATTACCTTATTATTCTTATAGCTGCTAAGTATTTATAATATGGTAAAAATCTAATTTTTTGATTCTCTTTCCATAGAGAAGAGTTTAATCTTCTTCCATGTATCCGTATTGGCTTCTCTTGGTGCTTTAATTCTTTAATTTGTACTATGTCAATCTCCAGGTATAGTCTTCTTGGAGTATTCAGTTAAAGAACCTCAATGCTATCTTGTTCCAACAATCCAGAGCTCTATGTAAGGTTACTTGAGGATAAGACTTTTTATAGGGTCTTAGAGAACAAAAGATGAGCAGGTAGATAGATGATATATAGCTAGCTAGGTAGATGGTAGATAAATAGGTAGACAGTAAGTAGATAGATGATAGATGCAGATGATAGAGATAGGTGCTAGATAGATGTTGGGCTGGCTATAATAGATATATAGAAGATATATGATGATGAAGATGATAGATAATATAGGTAGATAATAGATGGATAAGTGATAGATGATAGATGAATAGATGATAGATAGATGATAGAGATAGATAGATGATAGATAGGTGATATATAGGTGATAGATCTAGATAGATAGATAGATAGATAGATAGATAGATAGATAGATAGATAGATAGATAGATAGATAGAATGATGGCTGGTTTTACATGACAACTTGTCAAAAATTAGAAACACCTAAGTCAGGAGACTCAGTTGAAGAATTTCCTTAACTGCCTCAATTGTTATTAGGGAGAGCAGCCTTAAATTTGTGTGGCACCTTTTAGCAGCATCACAGATATAAAGAGGCAAGGCAGAAGGAGAAATTTTGCTTATATGGCCTTCTCACTCTGAAGTTAATTTATCCGGTTGTTGCTGATGCCTTCACAGATATCAAAACCATTATTTATTTCTAGGCTTCCACCACTAAGGACAATGGACTTTCTAAGAGCCTTCCCAGTTTTCAGCACCAGGTTAGGGCTGCTGAAGCACCAGCCTTATGGGATGACCAACTATAGACTTATAAGCATCCCTTATGTGAGAAAGGAACTGTTGGATTATTTTAACTCCTGGGCACCCACCCTCAAGAACTGAGCAACTTCCAGGGTCTCAGCCTCTTATGTTTGATTCAGCAATTGTTACCATAAAAAGTAAGCTGATTTAACAATTTATTTTGTATATATTCTGTTAGTAGTTCCCTTCTGCTAGAACCCTGACTAATAAAGATAGATGAAGCATAGATGATAGATAGAGAGATAGAGATAGAGAGATAGATAACTTAAGAAACAGAGGAGGGATATCTTAGAAGCTTAGCTAGCCTCAGCTGTGCTAAGTAACAAATCAAAATTAGAGAAGAGTTGTCCAGCTGAACAGTCTTTTGGCACCAGATCCTATACTGTGGTAACAGTTGTTTTATGAAATCAAAAATTTTATATTATTACCTCAGTTGACACTTTTCAATAAATTTTTAATACTCTTGGTGGAAAAACCAAAGTGTTCAACATGATCTGCAAACTTGCAGCTTTTCCTCATTTCGTCCAATCTTTGCCTTGTTTATCTTTCTCCTGCATACATATTGGCCACCTTGGTGTTCCTCTAAAGTGCCACATTGCTTTCTTGTCCCAGAGTCTTCACACAAGCTTTCCTTTCTCCAAGGAGCTCTTCTTTCATCCCATTGTGCATTCCCATAGTTAATTCTTACTCATTTTTCTTAGATCTTAGTTGCATCACTAATTTCTCAAGAAAACATTTCTATTCCTCAGGCTAAACCTGGCTCTGATAACTCTTGTAATTCACCAACATTGCAACCATTACCTTCTAATTAAAATATTTAGTATAAAAGTGTTCTCTTTTTATCTTGCTAGAAATACAAGCTTTACAATCACAGATAATTTTTTTTCATAATACTCATCCTATCTTATACCTGTTTATGCACACAGTAGGCACACAATAAATGTGCTTCTTAAACATCAAATTTACAGATGAATCACCTGGGGTATGGAGTTTTTTTGATTCTACAGATCTGGAGGTGGGTTTAAAAACTCTGATTTTCTGACTATCTCCTGGGTAATACCATAGCTGTTAGTTTTGTGGAGCACTCTGATAGCAAGTCAACTCGAGAATCCTAATTAAGTCCTTTGGGTAACATGGAGCAACCGATGAGGATTAGCTAATATTTTAAATTTGTACTATCATTTTAATTTGATTCAATTAATTTCAGCAAACAATTATTGAGCCAACTATTTCCCAGGATAGACTAACATGAGCAAGATATGCTCTGTGCACTCAAAAAGCTTACCCGATAATGGGCGTAAACTAAACAAACAAATCAATGTGAAAAATGCCTATAATTAAAGTGACCATAAAGATGCATTTAGACATAAAAGCAGAAGCTTCCAAGTTAATTTGAGGATGTTTGGAAATTTGAAACTCCTTAGTGATCTACCATAACTACAAATGACAATTTTGCTTTTGTCTTGTTTTCTTATCCTACATGTGGTCACTTGAACCATAGTACTGAAGAATAATTTCAACAATTGTCCTGAGTTTCATATTTTATTTCCAAATTCAAATACACAAACTTTTAAATCTTGTATTTGATGAAGAACATGAAGGTTATTTTACCCCACCTTGTTTCTATTGGTTTTATGGATTAAATTGCTGTACAATATTTCTTGCACCTCAACTTCATAAATCCTTACAAATCAATTCAGTTATGCTTGGATTAGAAAAAAAATATTCTAGAAAAGCCAAGTGAGAAAGATGAAAGCAGGCGAAGCTTGATCCAGGTGTAGTCTTCGAAGGGAACAATATTATCTTTTTTCTTGCTCAGATGTTTATACAAGATGAACCTTTAAAAAATTCAGTGTGGAACCTTCTTTAGTTACAAGCTGAGGGGTGTCGAACCTCCTTTAAATCTTTGTATATACACTTCACTTTATTGAATTAACAGTGCTCCTGTGCTTGTCTGCAGAACAGTGATCATTCTTTTAAGTTCCTCCTTTTTCTTCATAAAACTTTCTTTATCCATTCCCCCAGACATTATTTGACCAGAGGGGAAGCTAAGTAGCCACTGGATTCAGGTTATTGTTCAATCATTGATTTTGAATATCCCAAATTTGCTAAGTATTAGCCATTTCTAGGATTAAATTATTATCAGATCTTCATTTCTTCTTTGTTTGGTCTTTGAAACCATTTTATTCTACTATTTATTAATAGTTATTAGTACCCATGGATGACAAATTTTCACTTTTGGGGATCGCATAGGAAAGTGACAGTTCCTGTCATCCCAGAATTCCGTGAGTCTGACATCACCTCTTTACCTTTTAAGCCAAGGTAGTATTTTAAAATAATCTCTTTAACCCAACTCTATAAAAAAAAATACTTCCCTCATCTATTACACGAATCCACAAGGTTTTCATTACTCATGAATAGAATTTCAATTTATTCCAATTTTGAGCATTTAATTTTTTATTGCTCTTTCTGCTCTACTGGAGTTGAATCTTGAAATTTCTATCTTCCTCAGAATATCAGTACTTAAATGAGAAATAAAAACAAAGAAAAATATTGATAAGTTTTGACATTTTGGAGACATATCCCTTTGAAATCCTATATTCTAAAATGAGTTTTTGCAATTTAATAGCTCATTACTCTCGTAAAAGTCTCTGAGACTTTGTGAAACTGGGTTTTCTAACTTGTAAAGTGAGGTTTAATGAAAGGACTACTAAAGCCACAGGGGTGCAGTAAAGATTCATGTCATACCTGTGTGCTCATCAGATGTATGAAAGATATCTAGGAAACAATGGTGATAAAGATACAACAGTTTGTCTCATGATTCAGTTTCTATATAGTGCCCTCCACACTGTTTCCTTCTTTTGGAAGGAAAAGATGCTTAAAGTCATGAATTGCAAATTCTTTAAAAAAAAAAACTGACTTCCAGTGTGTAACTAGTCACATATCCTATTTAATAGATTGCATTAACTACTTTCAATATAGATTATCTTATTAGTTTAATAATGAGGTAACTGTGGACACCATCAATTTTTCTGGATACTTATAAAGGTTTCCACCATTATAATAGGAAAACATAGCTAAAATATTAAAACCAAAGAAAGACATAGTAATTAGTTGCACTGTCAAGAGTGAGCCATGGCAACACAGTTTTATGATATTATCTCACTATTACTTTCTGTGTTGTCCTAAAGTAGGCCTCTCATTCACAGGAGCAGCCAGAAATTCTTCACTGGGCTTAATAAAATAAAGGGGAAAATTGCAGGGGAAAGATATATCAAGGCAGTAATCTATTGGTTTAGATAGATCAAACACCTGACTATATTGTTTATGGGGAAAAGTGTCATCCCTCCCTGCTAAACTTTGCTATTTTCTAAAATGGATCCACTTTGAGATGTAATTTTTTCTCCCAACTTAGACCAGTTGGATTCCATCTATCATAATTGTGACGGATAGCAAGTGATTTGTTTCATTACATTGTTAATGGCTATAGTGGGACCATTTGAGCTATTACGTGAAAACTATGGTTGTGTCATTGTGAAGCTTACAAGGATAGAATTTTCTCTTTATTCTTTGTTTCTGCAATAGGTTCTCTTGCCCCTAAGTGGGATGCACACTGAGTTTTAAATCCTTTTCCGCCTGGCTTGATAGAGTTTGCTTTTTTAGCTGTGTCATTGAAAAGTCTAGTGTGCAGACAGTCTCCAGCCAGCAGGACATGAAAATGGCAGGAGCCACATAAATACTAGAATTGATGTAAAAACCTACCATTCCTGAAAGACAGCAGTGAAGAAAAATATTTTTAAAAGGTGGATAACATATACATATATAATTCTTATAAGCTCCTATATTTAGGCTAATATTAAGTCTTCTGTGTAACAATCTGTTTTACAAATCTGTGAAAAGCTGACATGAACCTGCCTTAGAAAAAAGATATTCAGGTTATTGAAAAGCATTTGTCTGATATATTCATAAAGGGGCTAGACTGGCTTTTACATTTTATGTCAAGCATAATCTTAAATAAATCTCTGCTTAACTTAAAGATAGCTTAATATATCCATTGATTCACAAGCTCAAAAGAGTTTTTATTGAATTTTTAAAAATCCTCAAAGCTCAGCTTCTAAAACAAGATTTTAAGCATCTTTTAATTAATCCAGATGTCATCAAAGGTAATTCTTAATTAGCTATCTACCCTTGAGTAGATGGCAGTGGTGGTTACTAGTAACAAGGGAGCAAGAGACGCCTTGGTACCTCTGGGTCATTTCGAAGCTCATTTTAATGTTCTCAGTAGCCTTGATCCTTAAGGATAAAACCTACCACAATTCAGTCATTGAAAACCCTGGTCTTTTCAAACACAGGTTAATTGTAATCACCTCCTCAGCAGTTTAAGTTTTAGAACTAAATCACAACAGTTCCCCAAAGTTGCTAACATTGACCAGAAATTTTATGTTGAACATAACTTACTAGGACTGTGTTGAATTCCATAGTCTTGTTATTCTAAACCTCACCATACTTTCCCAAAGATGATTTTCTCTATGCTGATGTCTTCCTTGGGAAATTTGTAGAACCCTGGTCTTGTTTTAGAAATAAGGAGAAAGTGAAAGTAACTGAAGGCTAGGGAATTTTAAGACACAGACTGCACACTTCCAGCCTATTCTCTGTCCTTAGAATGCTCACAATAAAAACACCCTGTTGTGTACCTCCTTTCCTTTGAGGACATGCATATTCATGTCTTTGAAGCCGGCTATGGATATTGACAGGGACTACAATGTGCTCAAAAGAAAGAGAAATCTAAATAGAATGATTAAGGCAACTGAAAGAAAATAAGAAATTTCATAATTGAAATGTCTTCTATCCAGAGAGATAGACAGTGGGGAGGGCGGAAGAGAGAGAGAGAGAGAGAGAGAGAGAGAGAGAGAGAGAGAGAGAGAGAAACAGAGAGAGGAGAGAAGAGAAAACAGATGAATCAGATATGATGCAAATAAAATAAGAAAGTAAAATACATGAAAATGAAAAATGCAATTGATTTTTTTATCTTCAAATGCTTAACTTACGGGATGGGAGAACACACAATTTAGATTGTTTGGGTTTAGTCCTCCTAATATATTCTACAGAGTAATTCATTTTCAGAAGAAGCCTCACTGCAGTGCTCCTATTATGGTAATGGGAATTTATGCACACGAGTATTTGTGATCACATCACAGAGCAGTTTGGGGAAGAAATACGGGGGAGGGGGAAAATTAACATTTAAAAAATAGGAAAGAAAGCCTTAAAATTCCTCTAAATTCTCAATCTATCACTCAATCTAGCTACACACACAGGCACACGCAATTCCACGGTGAATTGTCTTATTTGGCCTAAGTGCTTCTTTAGTGAAGAACAAAACTTATGAGTGAAAAGCGGCATAATGCATAGAATGCTTGCACGGATTTGTTGATGAGAAGGTCGCTGCCCCTGAGATTGGAAAACACAGCTCCAGCAGCCCCGACCTCTCTGACCATATTCACTTTGCTTACTCAGGAGCAGACAATGACAGGCGGGGACTTAGGGGGAGGGGGTGAATCAAAGTCCCTCTCTCATCCAGCGTCTCTCTGCTAGAATTGCTGTCAGCCTGGTGAGCTGACATAAAGTAGAGGATCAATCCAGTAGACACAGGATGAAAAATGTAAACAGGGATAAGCTTTCTGTGTGTGCACTCTTTTTCTTTCTCTTTCTTCTGTCTCATTCTCTCTTTCTAGACAAAATCCAGACCTTTCAGAGAGTAGGTGATTTTTGTGTCATGAATGAAGCAATACTGAACACTTAAACACTACTTAAAAGTAGCTTCTTTTTTAGAGCACAGCAATCCACCTTTTCTTCAATTGGGTATGGGGTCTCAAGATCATGTTACAGAGTATACAAGTGTCAGTACACATAACAGATTACTCCAAATACGAGTAGCTCGAGTGGAGGGCAATGCAAAGTCACAGATGGGGTAGAATACTGGAAATAAAGCTTATTGAAATACTGAACTAATAGGTCTGTAAACCAAAATTTATGGGCATAAGTCCGCTGTCATGGGGTAGGCTAAGGAAGACGTACAATAGTCTAGTTATTTTCCTTGTGTAAGGAATATTAGCTTATTCCCCTCCTTAATTGGTATTCTGCAACTGAATCAAGCACTGTTGACTGCTGACCAGCTCCCATGCTTCCCATATGTTAGCTTGCTAACTCAGACATGTGAGGTTGTGCATAGCTGAGTTACTTAAGACAGTCAGCAACAGTAGCAGCTACTACACCATTTGTCCATATGAGGAACACATGCAAAGCAGTCTGTGGGAAAATATATGCTTTCTCAGTTGACTATTGAATTCATTGTCATCTATTTAGGGTATGGCTCAGGGATCTGAACCAATTTCAATGGTCAGATATTATTAAAATGTTGAAGTTTGCCTGCCAGATGATTGGAAACTACAAATTTTATATTTTCTCTTTCATATTTTTCTATAAATATTTGCTTATTCAGAGTAAACAAAAATAAAGTTATTATTAATAAATATTAACCTTAGATCACAAAACTTCCATATTTTAGGTATCAATGGCTATTGAAAGTTGAATTTTGGAAATAATAAAGGCAGAAGTAAGAATATCCTATCAAAGGGGCTGGAGAGATGGCTTAGTGGTTAAGAGCACCGACTGCTCTTGCAGAGGACCTGGGTTCAATCCCCAGCTGAGAACCATCTTTAACTCCAGTTCCAGGGGAATCCAACGCCTTCTTCTGACCTCCGCAGCATTGCACGACATGGGTGCATCAACCTACATGCAGAAAGTACAATCATACACATAAAAAGCAAATAAAATTAAAAAAATAAAAAAGAATACAACTTAAAAAAAGAATATCCTATCATATCAGGTAAGGGTTGAGAACAAAACTATAACTTCTTCAAATAAAACAATGCTATATTAATATTTTGTTTGGTTTTATTTTAGATAAATTATCAGTATAATAACCCCCAAAGCAAAGACTACTCATGATATTAGGAATCTGGTTTGTGTTTTCATGTCTGTTTAGTAACCATAATTGTGTTAAGCTGCTGAGAATTCACAGGTAACAGAACTGCCCACAGACCAAAGTGAGGCTGCCTATGAGATGGAGGTTTCTGTTGGGCTGACCTCAGCAGAAAGAATATAGCTTCCTCATAAGGGTATAGAATCTCTTTAACTTAATTAGCTTTTTTTTTTTCTCTCAGAGAAATGTTTCTTATGTCCCTTATCTAAAGTCATAATCTTGTATTTGAGGTGGAAAACAAAAATCATCATTTTTCTCATGAGAATCATTTGCTAAAAACTACAAATGAATTCTCAGCAAGATCTTATTTGCTAAGGGAATCTTAAAGGAAAAGCAAACAAGAGAACAAAAGTTATATTACATAACTTAATAATCTTAGTAGACAATTATTGTGCACCTCTGTTTTGGATCAGAATCAACAAGGAAGAAGTTCTCAACCAAGAGTGTCTTCATGAAGGAAGTTAACCAATTACTTCTCAACTACTGATAAATCTACGAGGTGGGTTCTCATCATATTCAGCTGTCACCCACTGCTGAGCCAGTAGGCTGCAATGAACTTTACAAACCTATGTACACATAAGGCCCTGGGTAAAACCAGTGGGTCAGAAAACAAGACAAACACAAACGTGAGAATGATTTATAGAGAAAAAGGGAAGAAGACAGAGGGAGGAGGGAGTTAAGAGCAGGTGGGGAAATGAAAACAATCAGGATAATATATATATATATATATATGTATACTATATATTATTATATATATTATATATATCTAATTTTTACCACTATCTTACCATCTATTTTCTATCTCTGTCTATCTATCACATCTATCATTATCTTCTATCTCATCATTCTAAAATCTATCTATGTATCTTTGTATCTATCTATCTATCTGAAATTGCCAAAGATCCCATTAAATAAAACAAAACAGGATTTTATTTTTTTTCTGACGCCATTGCAGTGGACATTAATGGAGATCTTTAGATGCTTAGTGAGATTATCTATTTAATTGTTTTGTGCTCTTCTCACCCTACCCTGTGAGGAGTCAGGGCCAGGATTCTGGTTCTGTCAGGAGGGACAGGGGCCTGTCTGTGACATCACATTCATCACTTGCCTATCATGTCCATCTCTGTGTCTCAATGTATGATAACAGCATGTAGACGAATGAGTCTACATGGATTTATTATCCCAGAGTCCTACACTGAGAAAACATGACAGATAAGGTATTTCTGACGCTAACCAAGTGTGAATGAGATCTTGATGTCTGACTGAAGGAGAGATAAAGCAAATGGAGATAAAAAAGCTTACCAGAATTCTCGTATAACAACTGACAC
The DNA here is from genome assembly GCA_009823505.1 of Rhizomys pruinosus. NCBI lineage: Eukaryota > Metazoa > Chordata > Mammalia > Rodentia > Spalacidae > Rhizomys > Rhizomys pruinosus. The sequence goes on along the minus strand of VZQC01011281.1, from coordinate 1,387,119 downwards.
AGAGTAAAAGGAAATCATTCGAAGATGCTTCTTTAAATAAAATGTTCCTTTCCCTCTCCCTCAAAAAAGTAATGATGTGACAATAATGCTTCTTCTCTTCTAACAGTGATGAAGTTAGGGATAAGAACTCTCAATTTACTATTTTCTTCCTAATAAAGACAGCCTCCTGCCTACAAAAGGTATCAAAATAGGGGCTGGAGAGATGGGCATAGCGGTTTTTGAGGCACTGACTGCTCTTGCCAGGGGACCCTGGGTTCGATCCCCAGCTGCCCACCATTGGCGGCTAGACACCGTCTGTTTAAACTCCCGGTTCCACGGAACCCCAGTTCCAGGGGAAATCTGACACCCTCTTCTAGACCTCCGCGACTTGCACGGCCATGAGTGCACAAAACCTACCATGCAGACATAAAAATAAATAAATAATAATAATAAATAAAAAAAAAAAAAAAAAAAAAAAAAAAACAAAAGGTACAAATATTCATTTGTTATGTGTACATCTGAGGTGTGGAATTCCCTTTTGCAGAGAATTTATGTAATAAATCATTGTTTGGTTTTAAGACTGGTGCACGTAAGCCTACTTAAAGAATAATGTATCTCAGCTAAACGGCAGTGGGCTGCTGGAGACTGGCAATGGTGATCTAGCTGGGAGCTGGCGTGAGGAACTCATTTGGAATGGGAAGAGAAAAGAATAAGGGGGAATTTTCTCACTCTATCCTGGGTAAAATGTAACTCAAGATATAAAATAATTTTTAGTTAAAAAGTGGTACACGTGGGGCTGGAGAGATGGCCTAGCCATTAAGAGCACAGACTGCTCTTGCAGAGGACCCGGGTTCGATCCCCAGCACCCACATGGTGGCTGAGAACCGTCTGTAACTCCAATTCAAGGACATCTCCAGTTCCAGGGGAATCCGACGCCCTCTTCTGACCTCCGCGGCATTGCACAACACGGGTGCACAGACCTACATGCAAACAATACATTCAAATAAATAAATAAATAAATAAATAAATAAATAAATAAATAAATAAATATAAATAAAAAAGTGGTACACATAATCCAACAATGGCTTTTTTCTTTATGTTACAAATAAAATTAGAAAACAAATGAATTCATCCAGAATATCCTACCAATAAAATAGTCTAATTTTTCTTATCAGTGCTCTCTAAGAAAATTGGTGGATTTGGATGTCATATACTGATAACATTTGACGACATTCCAGAAACTTTTTACAATTGGCCCAAAGAGAGATTGAGCCAAGTTAGAGGACGGGAAATAGAGAGCAATTAAATTGAAGACATTACAACCTGGAGAGGAAGAAACTGGATTGTTTCGAGGAGAGAAGTGTGAGAAGCGAATAGGGGTAGACAACTTCAGAGATGAAGGACAAAGAATCAGTTAGAAGGGAAGAAAAGAAGCTGCCCCAGGCGGCTACTTTCTCAACGCTCTTGTTCTATGCAGCTCTCTTCTACTCTAGATTGTAGAGTCTCTAAAACACAGTAAACCATCAACAATGCAATCATGAGAGTAGCATGAAGTTCACTGAGGGGCCATTACTGAGGGCCTGAAAATGAGCCAGTTACTGCACTAGAACTGTTCTTGCTTTTCATTTTATCCTCATAAAACCATCTTATGGGAGGAAGTTGTTCCTTTTAAAAACATAGGAACAGAATCACAAAATAAAATGTCTTTCTTCAAAGAAGTGGATAAGTCATCAGGAAACATTTTGTTGTTAGACTCAGTATTCTTTGCTTCCCTTTTTGTTGTTGTTTATAATTCCATTAACTGTGTATCAATTTATTTCAATTCATTTCTTCCATAAATTCAAAAGGTCCATGGTGAGTTGCTACAGTATGCTGGATACTGTCTTAGAGACAAGGAATAGATAGAACAGAGTTAGGTATGGCCTCCCAGGATCTCTTATTGCAGAAAAATGCTTCAGACATTTGAGAGCAAGGAGATCCATCTTAGGAAAGAATCGTTAAAGGATGAGAAATAGACCAGAGGCGAGTAGTATTTCTGAGAGGAGCATGCATCCAGGTACTCTTGGTGGGACATGAAAGGTTAGGTAAACTCTACACCCAATCCCTCTCGGGCAGCTTCTTCGGTTATTAATAAAAAAAAAAAAAAAAAAAAAAAAAAAAAAAAAAAAAAAAAAAAAAAAAAAAAAAAAAAACGTTTGAGGGAAAGCTGCTGGGAAATTAGATGTAACAGAATGTGTCTTAACATATAAGTTAAAATGGCAAAAAAGTGGTGAATCAAGAATATGATATGGAAAACACACTGTTTTCCAGAAGAGATACAAACACGTAACGGTTTGATGTACTCAGGCTCATTGAACAGCCTTTCTGGATGTCTTAATCCTGACCTCTTAATGATCCCATACCAATTTGGCGCGAGAGAACGAGACCTAAGGATAACTTTTTCCTTGCCCTCAGAGATCAACTAAGTCCCAAGGGCTATACCATGGTAGCAATCTCTTGAAAAGCCTGAACATGTACGGGTCACTCGTCTTCCTGTGCAGGGAGGTCTTGGAGATCCACTAATGGGACTTCAGCCCAGTTTAGTCTATAAAGAAGAAAGTGCTCATGCTTCAAAAAGAAAAACCTGTCTACACAAGAAACCTACTGTCTCTCTAGTGGATTGGAACTGGTTGGTTGGAAAAGCGCAAAGGAAACCATGCCCCCCACACCCCCGCAAAAAAAAAAAAACAAAAAACACAAAAGCAAAAAACTAATGAGTGACCTGTGAGGGGACCAGATCCTTAATTGACCTTGAAGAAATCAACAAAAACCTTGGTTATCTGGGCTTGTGTTGGCCTTAAGTACACAAAGGAAAGTATAACCAGAAATAAAAATAATCAGTTGCGGCTCGTGAGGAAAATTGTACTTCAGATAATAAAACACTTGAGAATATCTCCAAACCCTTCAAGCCAGATAGGGGAACTTACTAACAATCGGCTTGTTGGACTTAGCTGGCTACTGGGATTCCCTCTTCAGAGTGTAGACTGTCATGTTGTGGACTCACCCAGGGGCTGTGTCATGGAGGCTATTTCGTTCGAGGTAAGATCCAAGGACAGGAATACATTTACGCGTTTGTGACCTCGTTGGTGGACCATTGGAGTGGGGGGAGCCCAGTGTGGGAGCATGGGGCAGGATCTGATGGTTTCCGTTTTGGGTTTGCCAAGGGTAACTTTCAAGTGCCGTCCTGCGGGAACCATGACTCCTTTTGGTTAAAAAAAGAAATAAAAAGGAAAAAAGAAAAGGCAAAAAAAAGATAAATAAAGGAAAAAAAGAAAAGAAAGAAGAAAGAAAGGAAAGAAAAAAATAGGAGAAAATCCTCCAGCTCAAGTGATATTTCCAATTTCATTCTCTCTCTCTACTCTCTCTCTCTCTTCTCTCTCTCTCGATATAGTATCTATATATTATACGATATTATATATAGTATATATATCTATTGACGTAATACCCAAGTTGGAGGAGACAAAAAATGGAAATTCCTATGTTGAAGCATCACTGTATTTTTTTTTTGTCGTTTGAGGACTAGGGGTCCTTATTGTTTTGTCGCCAGCTGTCTGGGAATTTCTACTCTGTACGACCAGGATGGCCTTGAATATCACTAACAGATCCACTTGCCTCTGCTTCAGTGCTAGGATAAGGCATGCGCCGCCCCACCACCGGGCTGCTAGCATCCACTCTATTTAATGCTTTTTTTGGTATCACAAATTTAATTTATGTTACTTTGATCCTATGTTTACTCAAAACTAAAAATAAAATTATGGGGTCTGGAGAGATAGCCTAGGGGTGGCTTTACGAGCACGAATGCTCTTACAGAGGACCCGGGGTTCGATCCCCAGCACCCACATGGCGGCTAAAAACCGTCTGTAACTCCAATTCCAGGAGAACTCCAGTTCCAGGGGAATCCGAGACCCTCTTCTGACCTCCGCGGCACTGCACGACACGGGTGCACAAACCTACATGCAGACAGTACATTCATACACATTCAAAAAAAATAAATAAAATTAAAAAAATTTAAAAAAAAAAATAAATAAATAAAAAAAAAATAAAATTATAAATAAAGAATAGACACTGAAACCAAATCAGGCATGCATTTTTCACTCAGGTGGCTAGTATGACTTTGGACTAGTTTGTGTTCCCAGATGTCTCTGTGTGAGTTCATTCACTGGAGCCTGGTCAGCCTATCTACCAACACTCCCTTAAGGATGACCAACTCTCCTTCACCCATCAGTGATTAGTCACCAATAGTTCCTAAGCTAAGATTAGGGCTACTTTCTCATTTCCCCACTTCTATGCTGGGCTTTTTCTGGTTTGAATTTGCATGGGTCTTGAGCATGTTGTCACCACTGTTGTAAGTTCATATGAGCAAATTCCCAAGAGCCTGCAAGACTCTATTTCCTCGTGCTCATCCACTGCCCCTGGTCCTTACAATCCTTCTGGCCCTTCTTCTGCAATGGTCCCTGAGCCCTGGGTGGCAGAGTTTTAATAAGAGGCCTATCCAGGGACACACACTCTGCAGTCTCCTATTCCCTACACTTTGGCCTGTTGTGGCTTTCTGTGCTAATCACCATCTGTTGCATGAGGAAGCTTTGCTGGTGAGAGTTGAGAGATGTATTGATATGCTTTCTGCCCTCTGTTCTGTTATGTTCCCTGAGCCTTGGTTAGAGAGGTTGCATGTAGATGTGTCACTTACAACTGGGCATCTCATAGACACTTATTCACTACATTTGACCATTTGTGAAATTTTCTAATAGTCTTCCTCTATTCCAAAAAGGAACTTCTATGATGAATGGTGAGGGGTATACTTGTATAAAAATACCAGTATAGATATTTAGCATATAGTTAAATACTCACTTTTGTGTAGGGATGTGACAGGAATAGGTTTTTCTCTATGATCTATGGCCTCTCTAGCCATGTGTATTTGGTACTGTAAACAGTACCACACATGAGTTTTTTTTTTTTTTTTTTTTTTTTAAATTCAAGATCACCCCCAAGATAATAGTGCCACTACTGCACCAATAGAGGAAGTTTGCTGAGCTGGTCATTGTGGTTACTGGAATTTATAGCTGGGTAAGACTATTGATGGTTTTCTCCCTTTAACAGCTTACATAATATCAGATACTCTGAGAAACAGTCTTCATGGAGGAGGCTTCCAGGTCAGCTCCAGCTCGATTGCTTCAAGTAGATCTGTCCTGACTTCAGCAGTAGGGGCTTCCCTACAAGCTCTTGGAGGTAATCAAGGGCTGTGGCAATAGCCTGGGTTATTTTGTGGTTCTCTTAACATATCTTAAGGAAGGTGTGTAAATTTTTCACCAGTTAAGAAATAATTCATTTACTAACTTGTTTAATTGGTTAAATATTGGCTCTATGTAACCTCTGCTAAAGGACATTTTCAATCTCTAGGTATTATCTATTACTCATATTGATACAATGTCCCATGTATATTGTATTCTCTCTAGAGTCTTAAATGTTTACCAACAGCCATTCAATTGTTCCCCATGAAGAATCACCAACAAAAACTACGTGATGTCGAAGGATACAGAAACCATTATTTTAGAGTCCACTTATTTTCAAGTGACTACAGAAAGAAAACACAGGGTTCCTGAGAGTGACACTAAATGGCAGGTTGTATGTTTGGTTCAACTGAAGTGTGTGTGTGTGTGTGTGTGTGTGTGTGTGTGTGCCAGACCTGAAATCACATTTAATGTGCCTCCTAATTCTTGATTGGCTGTTTAAGTAAATCCTTTAAAATTTTATTGGGCTTCAATTTACTTTTGGCATGAGGAAGAGTTAAGGATGCGATATAATGGCTTTAAATATTTTTTTACATTCCATTTACTCGTGTGTGTGTGTGTGTGTGTGTGTGTGTGTGTGAGTGAGTGAATTATTTCTCTTTTTCCACTATGTGGGGTCTGAGTATTGAACTTAGGCCATTAGGATTGGTGGCAGATGACTTTACCTGCTGAACATCTTGTTGGTCCCATACTACCTTGTGCATATACAGAATTCATTAATGATTCTCTTTCTCTCGGGATATGTGTTTATGATGTCCATGTTGTTCCACTGGTGGGTGATGATGCCTATCCAGAACCCCAGGGCACACATTTGAATCCCCAAATAATGGTAGATGATATGGCGAATAGTTTTCGCCTTCATTAGGAGTATTTTCCTCAATTCAGTGGCTCAGATATGAGCAATACTTAGCAGCAACTGGCAAGATGAAAATTCAAAACAAATGTTATGCTGAGTGAAGTAACAGTCCCAGAAAAACAAACGACGAATGGTATCCCTCATCTGTGGATGCTAGTGCTAATTACCCAGTTGTAAGTATTTCTTGTGTAGGGCCCCCTGAGCTTTTGTACAAAGCAGTTGGGCATAATGCATTTTGCAAACAACAACAACAACAACAACAACAAAAAAGACTGCATCAAAGAACTGACTGAAACAGTGAACAAATGTTGGAACTTTTCAAGTCTGCCAACACTGAAAAGTCCTTGATGCTACCTACAGTCAGCCCTCCCAGAATGTAGATTAGATCTGTGGAGAGAAGGACCGAAACCATACACTTCAGGCACTTGTGAACTTGTACGGTGAACTGAAGCCAAAAAAAAGGGCAGAAAATAGAACAGTTCATGGTTTCTTAGCTTCTCAATTTCCAACTTCCGGGCTTAGAAGAGGAATCACCAAGCTGGACAGTTCAGCATGAGGCAGTGAAAAGAATATTGATTATTTTAAAAGCAAAACATTTAGGCCGTGGACAAGTCCCACAGATCCTGAAACTCAGTCATCTTTATATGAGGAGAATGCCATACATTGGTTTCTTCCTGTATTTTCAGAGGGAGAGCAGTCAAGATCAGAAATGACATCTTGAAATTTTGAGGGACCTAGAAGGAGAATTTTTCCTATGTGTGAGCTCTGGCCTGACTAGTAACAGAGATTATGCTACTGGAAATGATTCATTAAAATGTAATCTGTTTTCTGTCACCATAACTTCTACTATGTTGTTTTGTGGGGAAGAAACATCTCCAACAAAGTTTAGAGCTAACTTTTAAGAAGTACATTTATATTTTGCTTTACAAATGATAGTGGCTTCAAAACACAAACAGTCTCGCCTATCAAGAACAGGCTACCACAAGTACAATCTCCATGGAGCTTTAAATTCTTATCTGATATATTTAAATGCCAGTCTCAAGGTTTGTGTTGCATGTGCAGTTTCTGCAGGCATCTTGAGAGACTGTTACACACCTTCCAATCTTCGTGTAATTAAGGCAGTAGTTTTGTTGTCATCTTGTCACAACTCATGAGAAAAACTGAAAACTCAGGATCATGTGCACAGTAAGACAGCATCAGACAGCTGTATGGAACTGTGCTGCGTGTCCTGAGGCATGTCATTATACCTGGGAACACTCAGGTAGCTATTCTTTCCCTTCAACTTCATCTACAGTCTCATTCCCAAAAGAGCCTAAATAGGCATTTTTATCTTAAGATTTCAAAAAGTCATCTTGCTCTACTTCATTTCAGGATTTTGAAGGAAAATTAATATTTGTAAATCTAGCAGCAGTCGATTTAATTTTTTTTTAGAATTCACTAAATTAATACTTTACCTTCTAAAAGGTTTCTTGGAACCTAAAATAATACATTGTTTTAAAATTAACTTGAGCTACAGATCATCTTGTTGAGTTCATAAATAACCTGTAAAACAGAAACCATGTACTGTGAAATTGTCTTGTTTTATTTTATAATGTTTTTGTTAAAACAGATTCTATCACATATCATGTTAAGGTGAATATTAAGCAATAAGTGAGAAACCCAGATTTTTCTTAGTCTCCATACAGCCCTAGTCAGAGCCAGCTATAGGTTATAGAATATTTCTTGGCCCATATTACTTTCTTCTTCTTTCTTTTTATGAGACAGGGTCATCTTTTATTCCCAGCTGGCTATGTAGATCAGGCTTGCCTTGAACTCACAGAGATCCGCCTGCCTCTGCCTCCTGGGATTAAAGACATGTGCCACCATACCCTGTGGCCCATAATACTTTTATGCATGAAACACATATTATAAATTCTTAGAGATTCATGACTAAATTAGAAGTCATTCAGGGAGAACCTGAAAGACTTGAAATTATCAAGTAGTAAAATCGAGCATTTATCTGTTATCACAACAAATATAGATGGAGAACAAAATTTAAATAAAGAAGTTAGAAGGTAGAGAATAACACAAGATTTTCTAGTACAAGAAACTTCATAAGACTGCAAAATATGGGGGCTGGAGAGATGGCATAGCGGTTAAGAGTGCCAACTGCTCTTGCAGAGGACCTGGGTTCAATTCCCAGCACCCACATGGCAGCTGAGAACCATCTTTATCTCCAGTTCCAGGGGAATTCAACACCCTCTTCTGACTTCTGCGGCATTGCATGACATGGGTGCACAAACCTGCATGCAGACAGTACATTCATACACATAAAAAATAAGTAAAATTAAAAAAAGACTGCAAAATATAAAAAATAGACACGACAGGGCCAGCAAATGGCTCAGTGGGTAAAGACACTTCCACCACCCCATGGGACTTGAGTTCCAGATTCAGGACATTCTAGGTAAAAGGAGAGAACTAGTTCCCCCAGTTATATAGTGACCTCAATATGTATTCTGTGCTGTGTGTATGTGTGTGTGTGTGTGTGTGTGCACGTGCTTACGCTTGTGCACATGCCCTCACATGCAATAGTGCCTTAAAATTTTTAAATCAATTTTTAATTAATTTTTAAAAATCAACCATGTTTGAAAGGAGCAGTTTTGCTTCAAAACATCAGAGATTTAACTCTGAGTCAGCAATGTGTATAAGTAATTTGTTATTGGTCTCAAAGATAAACCAAATTTAACCAAGCCTTCAAAAATCTATCACTTTAACTACTTTTGAACTCTGCATTGTAATCAATTGACAAGGTTATAGAGGTGAAAAATGAAACTACTAAAAATAAATATTAAAATAACAACACAAAGTGGCAACAGTTACTTAGTGTGTACCTGAGGAGAACACAGTCACTTTGAGTACCTGCAGTGATGTTGCTGCGCAAGAATGGAGAATAGGTGGTGGTGAGCACATCTAGAAAATAATGTACTGGTTTTAATATTATTGGTAAAGTGTTTTATTACTAGGAAAACATTTTTAAAAAAATATGCCCCTTATCAAACCTGGTTTTCCCACACCTATAATGCTACTACTCAGGAGGCTGAGGCAGAAGACTACTTGAGGATTGCAAGTTCAAGGCTTTTCTGAGCTACAAGGGTGAGTTCAAGGCAAGCCTGAGAAACTAAGAAAAACCCTGTCAAAACTGAAAAGTAAAAAGTTGCCTCGGATTCATTATGTGGTAGAACGCTTGCATAGTCTGTGCTACGTGTGGGGCCCTGGACCCAAATTCCAATACTGAACACACACACACACACACACACACACACACACACACACACACACACACCACATACATTTGGGTCTTTTAAAAAAGCTAAGAAGCACAAGAGAAGCCATATAATGCCTCGGACGATTTATACTAAGTCCTCATCTAAGAAGGGTGATGCAACTGGATGAAATGAGCCATTTCATCAACATTAAATCATTTTCAAACCTTTTATTCAACAGAGCCGAAGTCTAAATTTTGTTCTCTCCAAGCCAGATTTTTGTGAACCACAGACCCAAGTTGCTTTAACATCTGAATAGAAATACTAAGAAGTGGATGTGAGAAGCACCTGGTTCAGATACGGAACAATTGTTCCAATTGTCTTCTTTACCATTTCTGTTCCTGAATTCCATTCTATATAATGTATAGACCATTTAAATTTTGGGCATTCATAGCTTGGAATGGTCATTAGTAATCTAATAGTTACCATATGCATGGTACCTTAAAGAGCAAGGCTATCTAACTTTCTGTCTTTACTTTTTCCTGTTTGTGAATAACTTCCAAATGAAGAAAGACTTATTCAATTGTTAATTTCTTTCTGTTATTTATGTTTTCAAGTTTCTCTGTTAAGTATCTTAAATGGTATTCCTCATTGAAGCTGAAAAATAAACTTCTAAAATAAAATTTAATGTAGCATTCATATATGCCTAGAGATGGCCCACAATCCTTTTGGCCTTCGATGACAAGTATGACTGACACTAGCATTCATATGACTTGAATTGCAAAGATGTTGAGAAAGAATATTTGATAAAGAATATCTTAATTATATGCAATGTAGGCAAAGAATTTTTATTCCAGTTTGATATTTGTGTACATGAAAATGCATATTAATAATCCCTTCAATTCCTAATTTCATAAATGAATTTTTTTCTCACTATCTAGTGTGGTTCCCTAGAAGAAATCTAAGCCCTTTATTTAAACTTTATTTCCCCCTGGTGAATACTCTCTATTCATCAAAATGTCATGCTGCCTGTACAATCTCATATATTTTACTGGCTGTGGACTCATTATAGTCTGTAGAATGACCTGAAGATTTGGGGATGAACCGACTTGAGGTTAGGAAAAAGTTTAAAATAACCATTTCAATGTATTTGTCCTTTCTTAGCAAAAAGTTCAACATTGGTATCCAGTAATGGTTTACTATGAGTTTGTGTTTTAAAAATGTTATCTTATCATTCTATTTCTATTGTTTTTGTTTTTGGTATTAGTTCAGCTTTCCTCATGTTTATGCAATTTAGCTAACCAGATATTTTCCCTATTGTTTTTCTTCAAATGAAAATGATATCCATTTCTGTTCTGTTATTATTCACTGTTTAAAGATAAGTTATCAACTTTGTGTTTTCAAATACTGTTCACATTAAAAATGTTAGTGAGTACTGGGCGTGGTGACACATACCTTTAATCCCAACACTCCGGAGGCAGAGGCAGGCTGATCTCTGAGTTCAAGTCCCAGCCTGGTTTATAGAGTGAGCTCCAGGCCAGCTGGAACTAAAATGAGACCCTGTCTCAAAAAGACCAAAAAAGAAAAAGTTAGTGAGGAGCTGAGGAGGGAAGAGGAGGCTAGTAAGGAAGAAGAAAGAATATAGATGATTAGAACTTGAAGAGGTTAGGAAACCTAGAGTGTAAAGTGATGCCCTGAAACCACATGAGAAACTCACATACATTGTCTAAACATTAGTTCACAAGTTGTGCAACCTGGTGGCTGTGTGGCAGAGAACACAGTGCAAGACAGAGGATAGTTCCTTTTGAATGGTTGGTGAGAGCATCCAAGTGACTCTCAAAACAAAGCAGGCTATCTCCAAAACTATTATCTACCAGAAATAGAAAATAAGACACTACTGTTCAGAACAGGACATGCTTCAGCGATACATGTTAGATTAATGGATCAGAAACTGACCTGGAAGCCTGCCTAAAGTTAAGTGTTCATAATGTTAGACAGTGTGCACACTGCTACAAGAGAAGATCAACGGTACAACCCAGCACCAAACTCACATTCATGATGAGCTACCTAGAAAACTACCCATACTGGTGCAGTAGAGGCACTGCTGGCTGAGAAATGGTCAACAGCTATCTAATTGGACGTGGAACCTTCTCAATGGGAGTGAACCCAGAGCTACTGTAAACTAGGCTGAAAGCAGAGGGTTGGAGAGGACATTGAGCCTAGAGAAAAGCTTACTAGGGTCATATCTCTAGACAAGTGAAATTTCTTACCATACATTAACTATAGCATACTATTTTACAGACAAGCATTTTGTATGTCACTCATCAAAAAACCTAGTCTTTGCAACAGATAGAGACCACTGCAGGATCCCACAATTGGTCACACACAGAACATATACATCTGAAAAATCCCCATTCCCAGGAGACGCATCTACAATTGAGCCTCTACACATAGAATGAGGGGGGAGGGGAGAAAACCATTGCACCCCTCAATTCTCACCAGTAAAGCTTCTTTACAAAAACGAGCATGATGCAAACAGAAGGCCACAACTAGTCAATCTCCAAAGAATGGGAGCCTTCAGAACATATATCCCTGGATGTGGCCTCTATATTAAACCTCACCTACCCATGGTTCAGCAATCATCTCAGAAGCAGTTACAGAAAGATTGTAAGAGCCAGGGCTGATGTGTGACGGTAGAGAAGCAGTAACTCACAATTGATTGTACGCCTTCACATGTAAATCTGTGGCAATGTAGGCATCAAGGACCCATGCCAGTTGGGATAAAGTCTCAAAGCAGAGCAAGAGAAATGAGTGGGAGACTGACCCTGGACTGAAAACTGTAAGAGACTGAGTACTGTTTGGTGAGGAAGAGTATGCTTAAACTAGAATTCCTAGATAATGCTGACTAGACTCCAGCAGATCTATTTGCACAGAAGGATGTCTGGTTTTGGGAGCTTGACTGGAATTTGTAATGCATGAGTTATGATGGGGAGTTGGGGCATGAAGAGGACTGGGTTTGGGAACTATTTTCTGAGTTGTACTCAATAAAAAATGTTAGTGAAATATTTCTTTTTTTTTTTTTTTTTTTTTTTGGTATTTTTGAGGCAGGGTCTCCCTTTTAGTACCAGCTGTCCTGGACCTCGCTCTGTAGACCAGGCTGGCCTTGAACTCAGAGATCTGCCTACCTCTACCTCCTGAGTGCTGGTATTAAAGGCTCGCGCCACCATGCCTGACTGTGAAACATTTCTTTCTAAGCATGGGAAAAACCATGAAAGGGTGATGCCACTGAACCATTTTACCCACTCCCCACACTCCCACTTCAGAGACAGTCTATACAGTGCTGAGATAAAATCATCTCTCATTTCTTGCACCCCATTTTTTCTGTAATTTATATATAAAAAATAAAGTAAAAATGTAATTCTTATCAAGCAGATGAGAAAGCTGTCAGCATATTTATTTACTGGCTTGCTTAAATTTAGATTTAACTCTGAAGTTGTAAGCCTGGTTTTCTTCATTCCTCCTACAGGGCTACCTCTGAACTGACTGCTGCCAAGCAAGCAGACCATGTTCTTACATTCTCTATTCATATCTTCCAAGATTCTCATCATGAGATAAATCACCGGCATTAATTTTTGTAAGGAGCTTTAATAATTGGCATTTTATATTTTGATTAATTTTAGTTTTTAATTTCCACTACCTGTCATCCCATGTTTTCTCATGATTTTTCAGTTGAGTGTTGCTTTAATTAGCATTCAAGGAACTCATTTATTTCCCTAGTCCTCTCCCTCCTTTGAGAGGGTTAATATCAACTTTCAAGGGTAAAATGTGAAGAACAGATTGCCTCTACACAGTGAAAATGTTGAAGACATAAACAAATTAAAAATATGATTTCCATTAATGTGTTTAATAAAATTTACTAAGATTTAAGTGGTATAATCTTTGAAATTTGCAGTCTCAAAGTATTCACAAAACATATGGCATATATCAGTAAATACTAATAATAACTACAGCTAATTTCATTTTACACAAAGCATTTTAAGTGAGAATAATTTTTTTAATCACCAAAGTTGTTTTCTTCTATTAAAGCATCATTTGGTCATGAAATGGTATTACATTTTTGTTTAGGAGTCATAAACAATCTGAAATATTTGAATAGATGATCATCCATAAAGTTATATTAATATAGTAAACACAAAATTTTGTAATTAAAGGAATTGAATGTGAACTTTAGTGTCATTACTTATTAACTGCCTTTGGATGTGCCTCAGTTTATATATACAAAAATAAAAATAATTAATAAGGATGAAGGTTTTCAGAAAAAAGAATACCAATTGAAAGCATAGAAAGGAACAACATGGTTGCACAACATAACTTATATGTGCTGTCAATGTTTTTTGTGTTACATGCACTGACATAGGTTAGCATGTATAGGATTTGTATCTTTCAACACTAATTTCTTAGACTATTTATTTTTTCTGATGTTGGTTTTGCAAGGCATTTCCATTGGACCTGACAAGAGGGGACTCATAGTCCAAGAAGTAATTTGGTATTTTGGGATGTCCTAAGCATGTAGTCCTACACAAAATGCTATTCCAAGATATTGACTTATAAATCCAAGCAGTTGATAAATTCAATTTAAGGTTATGTCTTTCATTAAAAAAAGAATGAGGGAAAATATGCAGATTTATAGCAGAATTATAGTTATGTTTGTTTTCTAGTATATACTTGAATTGACACATCTATTTGATTACAGATCAGTGAGAGATGAGCTTTCACTTGAATTTAGAATGTCTGATGCTTGGACAAGTTTTCCACAGACTAGACCATTTTTCCAGGCCTGTTTGTCCTCTGTGACTCACATCTTCTATTTCTGGAGCCAAAGCACAAGGTCATTTCATGAGCTGACCTCTGCATCACTAACTTCTTTCATTGTTCTGGGGAAGCGGCAGAGGAGAGCTGAATAAGATTACTAGAAGATGTTTCTAGTTGTAGATAGCTGGCAGCAACTTAGCTTCTCACACGAGTGATGCTAAACACTAACCTCAGATTAATGTGCTCCAAATATTACTAACTTGCCTCCATCTTAGCCAGAGTTTAAAATTTCTTACAGTCTTTCTAATACCATTCGATCCAAACAAAAGAGTAATGAAGAGGCATTCAATAGAAAGGCACAGAAAGTTTGATGGATTATAGTCGAAATAAATAATGCCAAGAACTTGTAAACTTTTTAATGATGTAATTGCCAGGCCATATCCAGAGCCTTAGAAGAGGAGGAAAAAGCAAGTGAGAAACTAGACTTGAGAGCTTCTTTAAGTTTATGTTAAATTTTTATTTGAAACTCATGTTGTAGGACAGGTTGGGAGCAATCTTAGGTCCTAAAAACAATAATCAGACCAAGACATAGAGTTGAGAAATGATTAGAAGGTTAACTTGGAAGGACTTACTAACAGTTCATATGGAAAGGGTAGAAGACAATAAAAAGGAATAAAGGAATGAGCAACAAAAGAAAGAGGGATGCCTGAGAGATGGCTTAGTGGTTCTGACCACCAGCTGCTCTTGCAGAAGACCTGAGTTTGATTCCCAGCACCCGCATCTTGGCTAACAACCATCCCTAACTCCAGTTCCAGGGAATCTGATACCTTCTTCTGAGTCAGCAGGCACTGCATGACATGGGTGCACTTAGACACATGCAGGAAATACACTTATACACATAAAAATAATAAAATACTTTAAAGAAAAACAAAAAGAAAAAGGAAAGAATAACAAGGATGTAAGGAAGAAATTTTGGAATGACCCTAGGCTCTGAGGTATGGATAAGTTATAAAAGTCACTTGTTTTGCATAGGTACCCTATATATAGGCCAAGGATTTGAGGAGATCAAATAAGAAATAAGTGTCTCTGGCACAGAGAAACAGAGTTTTTTTTTTTTTTTTTATCAAGCTGAGACAAGCACTTTTTTTGTCAGATTCCCCTGGAACTGGAGTTAAAGATGGCTCTTAGCTGCCATGTGGGTGCTGGGGATCGAACCCGGGTCCTCTGCAAGAGCAGTCAGAGCTCTTAACTGCTAGACTATCTCTCCAGCCCCAGAAACAGAGGTTTTACATTTATGTATTTAATCTGAATCTCAGGAGAATCAAGAAGCTAGATATATGTATAAAAGATATACCTATAAAATAATATACACATATGTATATAAAAATGTATGTAGCAGGTAAATTCAGAATGAATTTACAAAATGAGATACTCTCTCACACATATTCCTCTATGAACAATAAGTAGAGTTCAAAAGGCCTGGACCTAAAGAACATATGTTTACAATGGGGCAGAGGAAATAATTGGACTAGTGAGGAAGAGGAGAACGTTTAACAAAGGAAAGAAGTTTGAAAGTGAGAAAACTTTTTCTGATGTTGGTAAGGCTTAAATCCAGAGGTCAGTGGATTGAAATGGGAAACAGAGGAAGCATAAGTCATGCAGACAAGGGAGCTGGCTGTAACCGGGAACAGAATGAGCTAGAGGATTTGTTAGAGAAAAGCACTATGTGGGTAAAAAGTTGTACTGTTTGATTTTTCATTTACTATTTTGTGAGTGTAAAACTGAGCATGTTTCCAGAGTTCAGGGAAAAAGGCAGAAGAGGGGAGCAGGCTTTGAAGTTCAAGTGTAAATGGAAACAGATTTCTTACCAAGTCTTTGCTAACACTTCATCCACTAAACTGTCTTCCCTTCTATCTGCAGTATGCAGTGTCCCTTTTTATGTAGAAGCAGATTTTTTTCAGAAGTATAGAGTTTTTGTCATAATTTCTGTATGTTTATTAATATTTCCAACAGAGAATTTGAGTTTTTGTTCAATTTTCCTATGAATGCCTCATATAGACAATGCCGTTAGTTGAAAGATGTCCATGAAAAAGTAGTGACTGAAAGATGAACACTAGAAAATGAAGTGAGAATGACTCTTCATGATGATGCTTTGAAGTTAAAGAAGGTGGAGAAATGGCTCAATCAGGAAAGTCACAAGCATGAGGACCTACTGCAATCCCCAACAACCATTTTAAAAACTGGGTGTAGTGACACATGCTTGTAATCCCAGCACGGGGAGGCAGAGATAGCCCAGCTCCTGAGGCTTGCTGGCCAGTCAGTCCAAGGCCCCGCTGGGAGAGCCTGGTTCAAAAACCATGGTTTGTTGTTTACTGAGGAACAAGGCCCAATGGTGTCTTCTTTCTTCTGTATATGCACTTATACTCAGATCTGAGCCAGTGAGCACACACACGTGCACGCACGCACACATGCGCACGTGCACACACACACACACACACTCATGCACGTGTGCACACACATACACATACGCATGCAAAAATGCACACATGAAGAAAGAAGAAAAGTAAGGAAGGAAAGAAAAAAGGAAGAAAGAAAGACAGAAAGAAAGAAAGAAAAAAAGAAAGAAAGAAAGAAAGAAAGAAAGAAAGAAAGAAAGAAAGAAAGAAAGAAAGAAAGGTGAGAAAAATTAAAATGAAATTATGAGGATAAGCTTAAGTAACAAATTGAGTTAATGTTATTGACTGTTATTTGACTTAAGCTTGCAATATAGATCACTTCTACAGGTTTGGTGCTTGGATTTAATATTTTCTAGACTCTTATGCCTCTCTCCTCTGTCCCTGCACATTCTTCATTTCACAGAGACATTTCTAGCTATACTAAGCATGCAGGGAAAAGATACAGTAAGTGGCAATGAGGAATAGAAAAAGAACATGGAAATATTTTGGAACACTAAGACCTCTAAGTGTCCGAATTAGCCTAAATAGCTCCAAAGTTCTTTTTAACAGGAAAAAATTATACTGTACAAAATCAGCTTGACAATCAGGAGCTGCTTGTTTTGTTCTGGGCAGCTCCTGTTGACACAGAAGCTGTTTGTTAGTCAAAAATTAGATAAGGGAAGGAATCTAGAAAGATAGCCTACTTTTCATTGTACTTTAACCCCCTACCCAAAAGGACAAAGAACGAATGTGGGGCTACATATTGTGAATCAATAGTGCGATCTTCATTTGCAAAGGACAGCACATTAGAACGTGTTGATTTACAGTTTCTTATTCCTGTTGAATAAACACGCGGGTTGCTAATCATCAGCTACTAAATATATTTTCCAAAGGTGAACAAAGGGAGTGGGTAATTTGACACTTCTTAATTAAGCTTACAATAGTTTTGTACTTTTATAAGCATTTGTTTATGAAAGGTAAATGGGTATAGATTTCTGATGGAAAAATTTCTATCCCCCATCAGCTGTGAGTGATTTTGGATACTAAATTATAGGCTGTCCTCTCCATTGCCTTGTAAATGACCTTAACCCTGACCTTGACACAGCAGTATTTCTAAGGGAGAATAATAATTTATTCTCCATGTTAGATCAACTAAGCTCAAAGGGCTTTTTAGCTATAATTCTGTATCATTTGCCAAGAATCCTACTCCTATATATCTAGATAAATGATGAGTGAATGAGAGAGGAGACAGAGAAATGAAATAGACCCATAAACAGATAAATTTAGAGCATGGATAAATAGATTAAAGATTAATGCATGACAGGGGTAGGTAAGAGTTGGACAAAGCACTTTCTAAATAGATGGCTAGGTAGTGGAAGATTTTCTTCTGACCTCATAGACATGGCTAGTATTATTAAGCCCTTTATCAGTTCTCTCTCTCTCTCTCTCTCTCTCTCTCTCTCTCTCTCTCTTCCTTCCTCTATATCCCCACCCCTCCAGCTTCTTTTCCTTTCTCCATCTCCTTCTCCCTCTTTTCCATTCTATGAAGTTTTAATAATGATTTACATTCATGGAATTCCTATGACTATGATCACTATACTTCAAATGAGAATTTCACATTTTGTGTACTGAAAAAGGACGCTCATATGCCACAGTTCATAGTCTTCCCACGTTAGATCTTTGTTTGTGTGTATGTACCCCCTACATTAACATTTTGTACTCAAAATCTTTCACCCTCAAGCCATCAGTCACTTAATTGCACTAATTATTATTCACACATAAATACTTATTAGTCAGCATGGCTTTCTTTCTATTTTTTTTTTCCAAATGTTTTACCCAGCATTCAGATTCTATTTACTTAGCAGAAACAACTTATTATAGTGGGTCTCAAGTCTGGCAGGAAGCTTAAGAAGTGACTTCTTTTGCTTTCCAAACTTCCCATTACCGTTATCAATATATATCTAAAGACACGATCTGTTAAACTCTTTGGCACTTTATGGTGAGAAATGGCAAAGTGGAACTTCAGTCTGTCCCCTGTTAACAAGGCAATCAAAAACAATCATCTAGAAAATTTGGGTTCAATTTTTTTAATCTGTTGGTAGGAATTTCATTCTTTTGTAACTATTACAGATTTTAAGGCAGCATTAGTTCATAGAAATCTTAGAGAAAAGAGCATGTAGACATTTGCAGATGCATGGCCTGCCTAAATTGAATCCTAAAGGGGAATATTGAAGGCAGCCCGGAGTAAAAGATTGAGGTTACTACACTTAGTTTAAGAATCTGAACACATATGGCAATAATGAAATTCAAGTTAATTTAACTGTTGCTTCTAGCTTGCTTATAATTTCAGATGTGGAATTTACTGAGAAGCATTTGTCACTAACTATTTTTACTGAACATGATTGGAAGGCAGTGATATTTTAAAGATTCCTACACTTACTATTTCCTTTGATAGCTTAAAAAGTAACTTATTTTATGAAGTGAATTTCAAAAGCATAATAAAACAAAACCAAAAATTGGATTCTGGGCTGGAGAGATGGCTCAGTGGTTAAGAGTACTAGGTACTCTTGTAGAGGACCCAAGTTTGGTTCCCAGAACCCATGTGGTGGCTAACAATCATCCCTAACTTAATTCCATTGTATGATACCTTCTTCTTGCAGTTATAGGTGTTGCATGACACAGGTGCACATATATACAGGCAGGCAAGACACACACACACCATTTATATATATATATATATATATATATATATTATATATATTATATATAATAAAATTAACAAACATAATATTTAAAGAATTGAATTCATAGGAAGAGTAGAAAAATAAGCTGTCACATATTCCCATTCACTTATATTGGCTGTTGCTGAGTCTGATAGGAAAGAAATTGTACTTTGGGAGGAGCTTAAAGAAAATTAATTGAGAAGCAAAGATTCATGAGAAGGAAGAAAGCATTTCCTAACTCTGTTCTTTCAGTTCCATTAGATGAAGGCTAAGTTCTATCTGTAGGTTTCTACTTACTGGTTGGCTGACCTTGAATTCCCAATTGAAATTTCTCCAGTTAAAACAAAGTGGTTTTTGTTTGTTTGTTTGTTCATTTTTTGCCTCTTCAGAATATTGTGGTCTCTAGAATTCCTTTTCAAACTAGTTTTTATGAATAATCACAAATTATTGAGTTGTGAATCTCTAGGCTCCTTTTTAAGCTGAAGAGAACTATGTGGAGACTTCAGAGAACCCTAAGAGGAACTATAGCTGAAGTGTCAGTGTACGGTAGAAGTGGGCAAGTGAAAGAGCTGGAAGTACGTGCCAAAGAATCCAAGGCAAATTTCATGCAAGACTTAGAGGACCCAGGAGCCAGCAAATGAGAATCAAAGACTGAGAATAGTCTGCAGGGTTTTCCAGAAAAAAAGACCAATAGGAGGTATATGACTGTAGATAAATTAGATGATAGATAGAGAGATAGATGATAGATAGATAGATGATAGATAATAAATAGAGATAGATATAGATTAGATAGTTGAGACAAATAGATGATAGATAGATAAATAGATGATAGATTTGATAGATTAATGATAGATGATAGATAGATAGATAGATAGATAGAAAGATAGATAGATGATAGATGAAGATGAATGTCAGATGATAAATGGAAATTGGCTCACTCAATTACAGAAGTCAAGTAAGCTTTACAGAAGTGGAAAAGTTTGAAAACTAGTGATATTAATACAATATGTAGTCAGTCTGAGAACTGGTGGGCTGGTGATATATGATTCTAAAGATATGTGTCTAAAGAACAAGGAACCAGGAGAGCCATGTCATAAGATGGAGGCCTCAGCTCAGGCACAGTGAACTGCATTCACCCTTAATCCTTTACACTCAGTTAATTAGATGGTGTCCTATCCACCCTTGTTGATGCAGTGATGCTTTATTCAGTCTGCCTATTCTAATGCTAAATGTTTAGCGTTGATGCCAAGACACCCTCATAGATACATCCACGAGTAATGTTTTCTAGCCACTATGAATTGGGAAGTCATTTTTGGCCCAGTTAGCTTGACACATGAAATTAAGCATCAAATTGAGACTCTCCTGGATTAGCTGTTTTTAAATACAAAGAGACGAAGTTCTAGCTAGTCATTGCCACGGTAGGGGAATCCAAGGATGCATGAGCTATGAGCAGCTTCCTCTCAAAGTGGTAACTTAAGGGTATTTTTGACCATAAACTGCTCTATGGACATGGGAAGGATTGGGGAATGTATGAGAGGTTATCATTTTCCTTCCATAAAGCTCTTTCTGATGCCTCACATCTGGACAGGAGAAGAGTTTTCTGGCTTTGTTTCTTCATGAGCTTTGACTTGTCCTCTCCTGAGACCTCTGGTGATCCACATGATTGAGATGCTTATTTCATCTTTCCATTTGTACATTAAACTCTAGAGGACTAAAGCATGTGTGCATTCTGTAGGTCTCAATATACTGTTTTACAAAATATAAACCCTAAATAAATAATTGGAGTACGAAGGACTGAATGATTGACAAATGTTTACACATTTCTAAAGCTACAGTATTTCAGGTCATGTGATGTGTGTCCGACTTTCCTTTGGCTATTTAATTCACATGCTTAGGGTGTGGTGAAAATGAAACTGAGGTCACAAGTTCAGTCTTGGTGCCAGCAGTTCGCCGAGCTCTGTTTTATGACCACAGAGCCCACTGGCCATCTGTCTCAGAAAATGCATGACATTGACTACCAAAGAATGAGAAGAGATACATATGGGGGATCAGAAGAAACCCCTTCAGCTCTGAGAACAAAACAACTCCGAGGCCCTGATTTACAATCATTTGGTCTTTTCTCAGAGGCTCCTGTTGTTTCCTTCTGTAATTCTATTTCTAACGTTACAGTTTGATCCTGTGAGAAATCAAGGAAAGATTGAGCCATAAACAGAGTGGGCATCACATTGGAAAGAACGTGGAAGAATAGAGCAATCAACACTGGGAGACTAGGACCTAAATCTTTCCTATATAATTTATAGCCAATAAAATTCTATGAAAAATTATTTATTCAGTGAAGGCTCAATTTCACTGTTTATAAAAACCTAAACCTACGCATTACATCATTGCAAGAAGTAGAGAGGATAACATGAAAGTTATAAGTAATTGATCAGTAAATAATGGCTAACAGTGATAATTCACAATTTTAAGCAGACTGACAGGAAGTAGATGACCACAGATTCAAGTAACAGAGATCAAATAATCAAAATATCATTCTTGTCAAGATCACTGGTTTTACTCCAGCCTGAAGATCACTGGTAAGAATTTGAAGTCTTAAATTTAAGTGCATTCTTTGGTCATGGCAATGTGACAGAGGTGAGACCATCATCTCCATCCTCGTGTTCAATCTCAGTCTTCCTTCAAGCTTAACAATAGTAGGCAGTGTGGCTCTAAAGGAAGAATTTAATATTTTGAATACTGTAGTAGGACCCTGTCAAGCATCAAAAATGCTACTATTTGGTCACTTAATCAAACAGAATGTATGAAGTACTTACTACCTGCTCATCACCATTCTAGGTACTGGGATATTTAGGGAATGTTACTAGAAAACAGACTACTATTGTGAGGACCACTTTCCAGAAACTGAAAATGAATGAATACAATTTAATGCAATGAAAGCCCAGGTAAGTACTATTTAGTAAAAAGAGGTCTAGGGTACCAAGGAAGAGGCTAATTGGTACGTTACTTCTTTAGTGAAACTTCTTCTTGCTATTCCAGGGGTATCAGAGGCTGCTCTGTCATCCTTCCTCTATTGCCCTAAGAAATGGTTTCCAAATAATCCTCAGTAACAACAGAAACCAAAGTTTGACCTACTGCTTTATTTAAATACATGGTTGCTCTGTGGATATTTAATAAGAGACTACAAACTTGAGATTCAAATAGAAAACAAATGGCCTTGGGTTTACTTAAGTGACTTTCTGACACATTGAATTGTTTGATAACAACAGAAATTCCTACTCCAGGGACTTTGCAAGTTTGATACCCAGATGTCCACATGTTTCATACACAGATTCTTTGTATGTCTGAACAGATTGAATAGAAAGCTTCAGGTCCTAATTGACTTCAATGTTTATATTATCCACAGTCTTAGGAGATGAGTGGCATTTACAACTACATTTGTTTAGTCTGTCTGACCCACTTTCTCCTGGGTCTTATTGTCCTATAGCCACTTTTAATAAGAAATCTTCATTCAGAAAACAAATCACCCAGAAACAGCAGAGGGAGACTTTCCAGTTGCCTGAAGAGACCTATAGGTATATAATGTTTTAGTTGATCAAATAATAAAGCTGTTTTAGTCTTTTGTTTTGAATGAGTGAGTTTATTAACCATATAGTGAACAAAAGAATGAGAATAACAAGTAGCAGCAGAAGCATCTGATAAATAGCAAGACATTACCGAATTAGGATTCTACAGCATCCAGCTGAGATGACTTGGGGTAGCCAGGGTGAGAGCACAAACAAAGGTGACATCATCAAATCCAGGCCTACAATATCCAGCAAAAATCAACTGGGAAGATGAAGCAGTCAGTTGGAGTTCTAAACTGAGCTTTCTCTCCATGAGTGAACTCCCTGTTTATCCCTCCCGCCACAGACATTTATATTATATAGGTAGACAATAGTAACTTCTGCTGGAAATGGTGTGTATTCCGTTCTTTCTAGGCATTCTCAAAGAGGCAACAGCTTTATGTGCTTATTCTTTTTCCTCTCTGCTACACAGCCGAGGAGCCAGAATAATCTAGGACAAGGGGGTTTGGAAGAGACAAGGAAGTCAGTCCTTGCTCCCAGAGTTTATTTTCAATAAGCTTAAATATCAGCATCTCCTGGGCACTGGCAAAGTAGTTTCTTAAACCTGGTGTGATGGCACATACCTGAAGTCCAGCTACTCAGGAGCCTGAGGCAGGAAGATTCCATATGGCCCAAGAGTTATACCCTGGGAAACAGCAAGATTCTGTCTTTTAAAGAAGGAAGAATAGTTTAATTTCCTGGTTTTGAATTTCTTTGTCTTTAAAGGATAAAGTCACAAACTTGTTAAATATTTCCTCAGCGGTGGTATCTTCTGTATGCTCCCTGCTTATGACCATAAGTCATTCTCTTTCTTGACTTGCTTTGATTTGATTGATATACTTAGGAATCCAAAGAGTTATCCTTCATTTGTTAAAGAGTACAAAAATTAAAAGTGACCAAAATAATTTGATAAATGTCCTGAATGCTCATGTCAAAATCCAAGATTCAAGAAGAATATGTATTATATTAAATTTACTGTAAACTAAACAATTTTTGTGAAATATTCCTTCTTTTCCATACTAACCTACAAATTGATTCCTGATTCATAGTATTTGCTGTATATTGATTGCATTATTTTTTTTTCTGTCAGAAGTTTATATTTTGGTGAGCTGGATTCAAAATTTGGACCTGCAATCGTTTCTGTATCTAAGGAAGGAATCAGCATGATTTTAGTAATACCTCTTTTTTTAAAAGACTTTCTTTTTCTCTTATTTTATCTAGCTTTTGTACATGTCATAAATTTCTTACTTGAATTTAGACCCCTTCCCCCATCCCTGTTCAGCCTTAGCCAGAACCCGTGCACTCTACCATATATGTTAAGTAAGTCCTGTCTTGCATCTTTTACTCAGTCTTTTTTTGAACTCTTTTGATGAAGAAGTTTACTATTTTGGTCTGATCTTTGAATGAGTCTTTTGTTGTTGTTGTTGTTCTGCTTAATTTTATATTACTCCAAAATATACATCTATACACTCCACACATATACCAGGTTTACAAAGTCTAAAAATAAAGTCTAGGTTAATTCTAAAACACATTTAGGAATTCACAGTTTAACAGTAAACTTGCATGCAGGTAGAAAGATATTTAGCTTTACATTCCTAAATTAAATAGCATGTTGATGTATGTTTCAATGTACATGTGCACAACCATGTTTTCTGCTGCTCTTTTCACAATAGTGAAGAGCTGTAAGCAACCCAGTTGTCCCTCAGCTGATGAGTGGATAATGAAAATGTAGTACATTTACACAATGGAGTTCTATGCAGCGGTAAAGAAAGGCAACATATTAAAATTTGTAGGTAAATTGGTGAAACTAGAAGCTGTTATGCTAAGTGAAGTAGCACAATCTTAGGAAAAGAAATAACTTATGATGTCCCTCATTTGTAGATCCTAGCACCAAACCCCTATATGTAAGTCAAGGTGGACAATTTGTTAGTATAATACCACATTGACTGATATCACTGTAGATATAGCTCAAAGTTTATGTCTCTATTTTTCTCAGTCCTAAAATTTATGAGAAAAAATAAAATAATTTTAAGAAGAAAAATTGTGTTTAAAAATTAAATAAACAGATAAACCTTAAAGAAAGGGGATGTCCTAAGCCAAAATAAAATGTCAATACTAAGTAGATTCTTTGATTTTAAAGTAGGGAATGGAAAAGGAGGACCAAAAATAGATCTCTTTATATAATTAAAAGTTCTAGGTTTTTTTTTAATGGAAATAAATTATTCCTTAAACAAACAAACAAACAAACAAAAATGCTACCTTGTTCAATGAATTTGAGCAGGCTTTCATGGTTTGCCACTTTATACCTGGCAAATGTAAAGTCTGGGTTTATTTCATTTACTGAATAATTAGAATTTGAATCCAAACCCCAAAGTACATATAACAGAGATTTTCTTAAGGCTACAATCTGCCCTTCTCAAAATAGTCATTTTATTTCTTAGGCTCCTAAAATTAGGACTGTGAAGATAAACAAACAATAGATGACTTTTATGAGTAAAACATCTGAGCACAGAAAGATTAATCGACACCCATCAGAGAGTTATTAAATCAAATAGGAGCTCTTTCTTGTACTTTTAAACCTCCGTTTTACAGTCAGGCAAATTGTGTAAAAAAGCCTGTAATACAGTGCTGCCCAATGCCACTGGGCTTTAAGAAGCTGACAGTTCCTGTAAAATAGTCATTAAACAACCTCTAGAAGAGACTCATCACCAGATGCCCCCAGGTGAAGGAAAGAGAAAGAAGAGAGAATGCAGGAGAATCTCACATCTTAGCATGACTGAATTAAACAGAGCGTATTATGCTGATTTTCAGAGTCAGCCTAGTAATTTAATTTTCAGAGCAGTTCCTTTGATTGTAGCAACCATTTTATGAAACATTAATAAAACTTTGTGTGTGTGTGTGCATGTGTGTGATGCACATGTGTTTGCCAGTTCATTAAGAAAAGGAAGTCAACATATTCAAATTTTCTGACCATTTTTCTATCAATTTTTTATTCTTATTTTTCAAAGAAGAGGAGCAAAACAACAACTCTCACTATATTATTCCATAGTAAGCACAAAACAAAGAAAAGTAAATAAAATATATAGAGTTATTACATGTTAGATCTTGGGATTTTACATTAAGACTCTAAGCTAAATCACTACTGTAATGTATAATCCAAATGGATTCTGTACCTCCTACATAATGATTCTGACTAGGCATCCAACTTAATTATTGTAGAATATATGTTACCTATACTCTGTTTATCAGACTTATGGCAAATAGCTATTTCCACACTTAGATATTCAGTGGAAAGTTGTTTTGAATGATTTTTATTATAATTTTGAATAAGAAAAGATTCACAGACATGGACGTTTTAAAGAAGAAGGGTTCTTAATCCAAATGTGCCTCATTTTATATATGTCTATATGTATGAAATGTGTATCATTAAACTATATTCTTGTAGGTTAATTTATATTTTTTTCATTTATTTCCATTGTAAAGAAGAAGATCCATTCCACTGAAGTAACTTTTGGCCCAAAGACAATAGTTACATTTAAGAATGAATAAACCCTTTTAAATCAGCAGTAAAATTTATATTCAGATCTAGCATTTATCTTTAGCCTGAGAATATTTTTTTACCTCTCATAATCTTCTCTTTTCATTACACGTCTCTTGTTATATTACCCAAGGCCTTATCAGATGCTTTGAAACCCCCTCCCTTATTTTTTTTTCTAAAAAATAAGATACATGAATAAATATGCATAGCTATATAAATAAACCAAAATTATCTTTGCAGCAATATGTAAGCAAAACTAAAACATAATATGCAAAATATGCCACAGCAATGATAGGAGAAATGTCCCAGGTGAGTACCTCTGGTGGACCTTGGACGCAAGGAACAAGCACTCAACTCATGCAGGTAAGTCACTGCAGGCCTCCCTGGCTCACTTCACTCTCCCTAGGACTTGCACCTACAAGAATGGGTATTTGTGGATTATTTCATCATAATGACCCTCGATTTCAATAAGCATATTTTTCTCTGTAAACATTAGTATTTCTTGATGTACTTTTCAATAGTAGTATCTTTGTTAAGCTTTTGGCAGTCTCCCAGAGTAGGATGGATATTGTTAAAAAGATGACAGCCACAAGTTATAACCAAGGAAGCCATTGATCAATACGTGTATGTAGCATACGATTATTTGGATATTTCATATCCACATTTTTGTGCTTATACATTTTGTCATCGCTTCATCTAAATTATAAATTATGCATAATCATCATAAATTCACAAATCAGATATTGATTGATATTTTTTCTGTTGTATTTGGGGTACAAATATCCAGTTAGCAAGCACTGATTTGAAGTTCTCTTGGTTAGTACTTTTGTTTATAAAAATCTGTAGAAGATTGTTAGAATATGCTTCATTGCATTAAATATAACATGTTAATTAACTCTTTAATCTCTCTAGTCTTAAAAATGAATAACCTGTGGGAAATACCACAAAGATTCACATTTAAGCTTATACTGTATGTACTTGCTAATCATCAACTGAAGAAAAAAAAAAACTCATAAGATTAAGTGCCATATATTCAGGGAAAGAAGGAAATGAAAGTCAGTTTTTAACAGACTTTCATCTGCAAGATATTTCATTAAGAGGTTCTTTGCTTTGTGCCAAGATATGAATGCTTGAGTATAATCCAATTTTATACAAAAGAAAATTCATTCAAATCTAAAGATAGAATATTTCTATTTGAAGTTACTTTCCACTGAATTACTGAAAAGAATTGGAAGATAACAATCCAAATCATGAATGTATGATACAAATCTTCAAAGTATTGAAAAATAAATCTTGTATATTCATAGTGCTGGGGTTGACAGCAGAATAAGGCCAACTGTTTAGCTGGGTTGAGGTTAATTCTGTAGTGTGTGGTAGGAATACAGTCAACTTCAGCAGTGGAAGCAAGCTCAACTGTAGTATAGTCATTTTCTGTGATTCTTTTAAAAGGGAAGCCTCACATGGAAACTCAAATCCCAGTCCTAAGTTACACGATCCATTGGCCTACACTTCTTTCAAAAGTTTAATCTCCATTGTTAGTCCCATGAAGAACAGTCCTGCCCTCTCTATTTTCTTACAGGGCTGCTTTTGATGGAAAACTTTGTGGATGTTTGTGATATTGCTCAGAGCCCATTGGCAGATGAGCATCTCTTGCTGTGGCCTCCATCATTATTTGCCTGTCTTGTCTATTAACGAGCACTATCATCCCATCGTGGGATGACAGCTGCAACACGTACTCAGGCGCAATAAACAGCTAAATGAGGCGCACAGCAATTTCACTTGTCACCAGCGCCCTCGGCACGACTGGCTGCACAGCTTGATGCATAAATTCATGAGGCTGTTGCATATGATGGAGTATGCTTGGCTGAAAGAGGTGATGGATAGCGGGGCAGCTAAAAATGGCCATCACCTTGACTCTGTCAGGACATTTTTTAAAACTACCCCATCAGCTTTCTTGTATTCAATGCACTATCCTAGCATAGACAATTCTAAGCTACTGATTTGGAACTTTTCTTCAGTTAAAACTTTTGGGAAGGTTTCCTAAAAACAGGTCCCACATGGATTGAAGTGAAATAAATTTATTCATTGTTATTAACTCTGATGCTGTTAGATTAAGCTATGTATAAGAGTAGAATTTATACCACATGAAAAATCACGGAAATCAGTTTAATTCAATAATGTGAGGGAATAACAGGGTTGTTAAATGTTTCTGAATTTGTATGAATGAGCTAAGGATTGAGCAACATAAGATTTGAAGACTGAAAACACAATATAGGAATACTGGAACATAAAGTCTCAAAAGCTACAACTCATATACAATCCATTAAAACTTTGAATAGTATTCTGGGGACACATCATTACATCATGTGGAGAGTGTATTTTCTGATCAGTATATAAAACAAGCTAAAACCAGTCCTTTGAAAAGAACTGCCCCCATGAAAACAACTGTACCAGGAAATCTTAAAGATAAGCAATAGTTCATTTCTTTCTCAAATATCTCCAGAACCTCTTCCTAACTTCAGCCAGAACTCCAGACACTATACACAGGGCATTGGTAAGTTAGTCGAAGTCAAGTAAAGAAGACAAATATAAAGGCAACAAAATCAATGAGGCAGTTTCCTGCAAAGCTTTATGAATCAATCTCTATCACACAAAAAGATATGCACGAGCCAGCATGAGGGAAGGAAGTCACTTGTTCTCTAATAAAAGAGAAAACCCTTGATAATAGGCCATTAATAAGGTTGTCATGATTAGTTATGTAGCTATGAATTGACATGCACACTAAAAATGACTGCCTTAGATATAAAATATCTATGATTTTAGGTAAACAATCATTAACATGAGTGGTTATGGGTGAGTCCTACAGCTACTTTCCTGAGAAGGAAAGTAAGGAAGTAGAGGAGAGACCGTGACCATTCAGACACTTACTGCAGAGCAGAAAGCCAGTCTCCCAGACATTCACTTGTGTGTCGTTGTTCCTCTCTCCCCATGCCCAAATACTTGTGTGTCAAACTTATTGACCCAAATTCCCTGCTTTTAGTTTAAAAAAATTAAAAGAAATTCGGACAAAAAGTCAAATCTGTGGGGATAGATTTTATTAGTAGCATCAAATGATGAGAAGAAGCTCATAAGGAAGAAAACGTTTTGACTTTAAAAGGAACGAGTCTTTTTAAAAAAGGAAATTTTGTGGGATGACATCTGATGACATCTTCAGTACATCCCTTGAATAGGAAGTCATCCAGACTAGGTGGGTGTGACACAAGCAAGTAGAAATGGACAAGGACCATTATAGTGCAGCTGAGAAAACAGAGAAAAGAAACTTCGAAGAAGTGGAAAAGCCGAAGGTGACTGCCTAGAGGTAGGATGAGAACTGGGTGTGTGGGCACACCTTTGATCCCAGCACAGCACTCTGGAGGCAGAGGCAGGCAGATCTCTGTGAGTTCAAGGCCAGTCTGGCACTACATAGTGCATTCCAGGACAGCTGGGATTACAGGGAGACCCTGTCTCAAAATCTCAAAAAGACCAAAGCAGAAGAGAAAAAGAGAGAGAGAGAGAGAGAGAGAGAGAGAGAGAGAGAGAGAGAGAGAGAGAATTGGGAGCCTTATGAGCCAACAAGAACAAAGAGCCAAACAAGCATTTTAATGCTATATTATGCCAAATGTTACAATCTGGGGACTAGTGGGCAGTTCATGAGGAACTTAGTCCAAGGAACAGATCTAGGAGGATACCATAAAATCCTTAATTAGGATTGAAACAGATGATATTTTCATTAGTCTTAAAATCTAAATTAATGAAAATATTTATAATTGCACTAATGCTGTTTTGCATATCAAACAACACTCATTTCTTATTTTCTATTTCCTTAGGTCAGAGGCCCAATAATAGTATGGCTAGATATCCTAGAACCTTTCGAGGCTCAAATCAAATAGTAACTTACAGTACCTCTCTAAAAATCCTGCTGTTAATTGCAGAATGTAGGACTGAGGTTCCCGTTTTCTTCTTGTCTGTTAGTCTTATTTCAAATAGTTATTCTCCAGTTCTTTCCTGTATCTTTTTTCAAAGGTAACTATGGCAAATTGATTCCTCCCCATTCTTCCAGTCTCCTATAGTTCCACTGTTACCCTTATTTATTCAGCCAAGGAGACGTCTCTGCTTTAAAGGACTCATGTGATGATCAACCACAATATATAATGACATAGATAACAGTGAAAGCTCACGTTATTCATGACATATGGATTAAAGAAGGCATCTTTTGGAGCTACTTTAGAAACTCTACCTACTACTAGGATGACAAAAGATTAAATTTTCAATAAATATAATTTTGTCTTTAGTCTAAAGACAGACACTCAAGTAAAGCTTACAATGATGGAATAATTCTGACCCGCTTTTCCTACCCATGTCCCAACCAAGTTTCAAATGAAACATTTAAAAAGACTGATCCATAGATCTATGGATACAGCTCAGTGTTAGTGTGTTTGCCTAGCATATGCGAGGCCTTGGGTTTTATACTCAGCACTATAAAGATAAATTGATAAATAAATAGTATACTTTTCTAAAAAACATTGCATTAGACTCTCATTTATGTTTAAATTGTCATTCCTTCCTGTAGTCTATATCTATGGTGAGTGTTTCAGTCTCCTCACACTACCCTCACCTCAATCTCACTTTGCAATTTTTACAATATCAGCAGCTGGACATGACCTGTCCCTTTCAAAAATATACTCAGGAACATTGTTTGGCAATTTGCTCACATCTGTGTCAGAAGACAATAAGAGCATTGGACCAGAGCCACCTAACCCTGGAGACCATGATATTGTAACTATGTCTCAGAGCTTACTAGAAAAAGGCTGTGGCTTGAGAGTCCCCTCCAACAGTCATGTTGAAATTTAATTTCTACTGTACTGTAATAAGGATATAAGGGACTCCTCTCCATGTGACGGTTCAATGCCTTAATAAAAGAACTTTCCATTGGGCCTTGTCTCTTCTGGCTCTTTTGCCCTTTTCTATGTGCAGATCAACAGTATTCAAGCTACCATCTTGCTAGGAGACAGGAGGACTTCACCAGATATGCCAGGTCGCAAAGTATAAATCAATAAATTCCTATTCACTATAAATCATGGTAGCAAAACTCAGACTAAGAAGTTCATAGTGGATACTGATGTTGTCCATTTACAGATTTTTGTCAAAAATATAACTTTAGGAAGACCTCGAACTTAAATGTATGAGGCTTTCTCCCCATATGTCTTCATTATTGAGTTAATTATCAAATTATTATTTTTTTTTGGTCTTTTTGAGACAGGGTCTCTCTGTAGCCCCAGCTGTCCTGGAACTCGCTCTGTAGACCAGGCTGGGCTTGAACTCACAAAGATCCACCTGCCTCTGCCTCCCAAGTGCTACGGGAACTCGCTCTGTAGACCAGGCTGGGCTTGAACTCACAAAGATCCACCTGCCTCTGCCTCCCAAGTGCTAGGATTAAAGGCATGCACCACCACGCCTAGCAATTATCAAATTATTTAAGATTCAGACAAGAGTTCTCATCTATGGTTTGGGGAATGACTAGAATATAAATACATTGTAGTCAAAGTTAGTTTTGATTTTACGAAAAATTGATACACAATTGTTTTGAAGGAAATTTTACATTGACATAAATGAGTGAAATCAATTAAGATAAACTACATAACCCCTCTCATATATAAACATACTGGTGTGTACCCCTTATCTAAAATTGTGAGAACACAAGTGTGTCAGAATTTGGGTACATTTTAAGTTTGGGAATATTTTCATGCTTGTGAAAAACTCATTTATAAACATTAAATAGATTTAGGTTCCACATTCACCCTTATACCCAGAGCCTGACCATGATTTCACACAGTGGTTTTAGTCTACCAGAATTTTACTGCATGAGATCAGGTATGGATTTTTCCACTTGTGACATCATGTAGGAGATCAGAAACTTTTGGCCTTGAAGAATTTCTGAATTGAGATTTTCTGATTAAGGATGATTAAGCTGTGACATAGAAGTATGTGTTTTACAGATACATTAGATATTTCAGTTATGGAAATATCCTACATTGAACATGTTTTCTTAAGTTATTTCCGATGAGTGGTTTCTTCAGTATAATTACTGAATGAGCCCAAATTCTTAAATTGTAACTTTAGGCAAGCACAGTGAATTAGCCAATGAGATGACTAGGAATAGCTATAAAAACTGAGGCATAGGGAACTCTGAAGAGACTCAAGATGAGCTTACCAACTGACCCAGTCATACCATTCCTGGGAATATACCCACAAGACAAATCCTACCGCAGAGATACATGCACAGCCATGTTCATTGCAGCTCTCTTCAGAAGAGCGAAGAGCTGGAACCAACCCAAATGGTCCTCAACCAATGAGTGGATAGAGAAAATGTGGTATATCTACACAATGGAGTTCTATGCAGTGGTAAAGAAAGATGACATCATGAAATTTGCAGGTAAATGGATGGAACTAGAAGATATTATGCTAAGTCAAGTAACACAGTCCCAGAAAAGCAAACAATGAATGGCATTCCTCATCTGTGGATGCTAGTGCCAGGCACCGAGTTGTAAGGCAAACTGAGCAACATCAATGTTATATAGCCCGTTCCTTGACAGTAACTGTGCTCTTATAATGTAAATCCCTTAACAGGCTCTAGAATTAACCCACCACTTATTTTTAGACTTTGTAAATTTGGTATATAGGTGGAAGATACATAGGCATATTTTAGAGTAATATAAATTTAAAAAGGAAAATGTGAATCCTGAAATATGATATGGAAATGACAGTTTGTGTACAGATGATACATTTTTAGTATAGGTATGATATATATAGATATAGATATAGATATATATATATCTATATATATCTATATATCTATATCTATCTATATCTATATATCTATCTATCTATCTATCTATCTATCTATATATATATATATATAAATGTTGAAGCTATGCAGATTGGAAGGAACAGCAGAGGAACTGGGACAGGAAAATGACTGAAACAGTTAAAACTCTCCCATGGACAATAATCCTCTGCTTTGAAAAATCTTTGAAAGGAATCAGGAAAAGATAAAAGGCAGGGATGGCAGGGTGCATGAACTTGGGTGGGGTGGGCGGCATGAAAGAGGACATGAGTCTAGATTGGACTGAGAAACAATGTATGAAATGCACATAACTTCAATAAAAATGTTAAAAAATTGAGGCCCCCAAAGTTTACAATGATGAAGGAACTGTGGTTCATTCATCTGTGCTCCATTCTGTTGTACTATGCTCATTGGAAAATGTGATGGTTTATTGAATTTGTTTGGGAAATACTTAGTATCTTAGTGAGCCATGCATTGAGGTGTGTCTAAGACGGTGTTCCCAGAAACATTTAACTAAAGAAAGAAGACTCATCCTGTATCAGTGTATAAACAACCAGCTATTAGGTTCTCAGCAACTTGACAATTTAGAATGATCTATTAAACAGATTCATCAAGAACACTTTTATATTGAAATTTGTTTTCTTATTTTGAGAAAAAGTGATAATGTAAACTAAAGGAACATCAGCCAAGCAGAGTGCAAAGTCCTGGCGAAGGATCAGGAGCTCTGAACACATTTTATTCTTGACTCTCTTGGCTGAGGTAGAGCTCGGTGTCACACTGCAAATGATGGATTGAAGCTGTACTTGGCAGTTTATAGATTTGGCTGATTTCTTGCTGCCCAGAAACTTTCTTTTCCTCTGAAATGCCTTTAAAATTCAAGCGGAAAGTCAAATACGTCTTTTATAGATCAAGTTATTCCAATGCAGTTCATTTCTATTATCCTCATTTTTTTTTCTGTTTGTCTCCTTACCTATTCATGCATTTCTGTATTTTATATATAAAAATATAATTTCCTCAAATTTTCATTAATGTGACATTTTAAATTGATGGATATGCAAATAATCCAGGAAATGAAAGCATTGTAAACCATTTACACTCACTCAAATTTATGCGTGCATATATAAACATATGTAAAATATAACGTTAGTTATATTTGTTGTCTCTCTCATGAGAGGTCTTTTGAAAGGTGATGGTGTTGGGGATTTCTGGGAGGGAAAGAGAGATTGAGGGCTCTTGATGGGCAATTCTGTAAGTTGCCAACTGACTTCAAATAGCAGCACTTTATCCTTCCCACAGCTGTGGACTTCCCTGTAAGATTTTTTTTTAAGTCTAGAAATATTTGAGAAGTCTGGTTGCTCTGTAGGCTCTGCTCCAGGTCTCTGTGAATGATGGCACATCTGTCCGCCTTAGTTTTACACCACACTTTGCTGTTTCTTCAGTCATATAAGGCTGTTCCTTATTTTCTTTTTTTTAATTAATTTTTATTGATGCTTTGTGCATTTCATACATTTTTTCCAATTCAGTTCAGGCTTATTTCCCTTTCCTTCCCCCCCCCCACCCCATCCCAGATCATGCATTCCCCATAACTGTCCTGCATCTTTCACTATTTTTTTTCATTTTTAGCTATAAGTGATAATCCATGAGTACAAGCATCCTTCATGCAAAACCTATCTGCAGGCTGTTGTGCCCAAACACCTACAGCCCCACCATCCAGTGGGGGGTGACAGGTTGTTTGTTCAATCAAGTTGATCAAATGAGTGTCCAGACTACATTGCTGTAGTTTCACCATTCACCCCAATCGCAGCCCTTACATTCTACCACGCCCCCTCTTCCGCAGGTTGTTCCCTAGGCTTAGAAAAGGGGCACAGGTGGATGAGTCCTAGGGCTATGCACTCAGGCAAAATATATTAATACAGGAGCTCTGACATCAGCAATGGATTGTTCTACCAGGTGGATGTTGGCCAGGGGATCCAAGGCCCCACAAAAGGTAAGGGCTCCTTGCCTCTAAGTTGG
The DNA here is from genome assembly GCA_009823505.1 of Rhizomys pruinosus. NCBI lineage: Eukaryota > Metazoa > Chordata > Mammalia > Rodentia > Spalacidae > Rhizomys > Rhizomys pruinosus. Next base: position 1,351,709 of record VZQC01011281.1, on the reverse strand, counting down.
GATACCTACAGGAGGAGAGGCAATAAGACCCTGCTGCCGAAGACCTGACGTTAACATGGGAGGGATGTATTGAGACCACACATGCAAGTGTACAGATGGCCTCTGGAATGCCAGAGAGTGTTACCAAAGGCCACTAAACCAATAAAGCAAATATGGGTCTCCCTGAGTCAAGCAAGACTCCACCGTCAGCACCAGCTACACCTCACCTGCCTGTTCCTTATTTTCTGCCATAGGTTTTGTATTTCCCCTTGGGTGTCACTCACATTCTGTCTTTCATGTCTAACCACCCCCTCATAACACCCCCCTCTTGCCCAAGACACACATAGTCCTTTCCTGCTGGATTCCTATCAATCTTTAAGGCTCAGTTCCATGCCATCTCTTTTGTCTCATACTGCAATGACTTTTCTCTCCATACCTCAAATCCCAGTTGCTCTTTTATGAAGTTTGATCAAGATGGCCTTCAATATCTTTTTATATGTATGCTTGAATACAAATCTATTCATTGTGAGATTATACACTCAATATAAGAAACCATAAGATATTCAACTCTGAATATTACATAAACATGCTTAAATTATTTATTTTTTAAATTTGTAAATTTATGTTACACAGCAATTTGTTAACAGTTCTCAATAATAATTTTAAAAGTATGTGATCTCAAGTTATGAACAAAGAGAAAGACTATTAGGCTGAATTAAAAAAAAAAAGTAAACTAGATCCAGGAACTCAGGGGTTATCATCGCAGTGGGTAGGAGTACTTGTTCCTCAACATGAGGTCCTGAATTTGACTCCCTAGGAGACATGTAAAAGGCCTGTGCTATCAGAGTCCTGTTCAGAAAATCCTTTCCTGTTCCTATAGGTCCTAGTGTAGTCCTTATGTTATTGACTATCATATTCAGGGTGTCATTTCTTATGTTGAAGTCCTTGATGCTTTTGGAGTTGGGGATTATGTAGGGTGAGAGAGAGGACAAATCTGCAATTTGTCCAGCACCATTCCTTGAATATGCTCTCTGTCTTTTATCCTGCATGGCCTGGATCTTGCTATGTAGACCAGGCTTGCCTCAAACTCACAGAGGTCATTAATAAAATAAAGCAAACATAAGTTTACCCTAAATTTGTATATCATTATTACTCAGTTAGTGAAAAAATATTCTGTATCTTATTATATATTAGGTCCTACACCCTGTGCAGATGCTTTTAAAATAATATTAAATGAAAATGGAAAGAATTGACCTTGTTAACCAAAACACGATTTCTAAAAAAAAAATCATTGTTTGCAATTTTAAAGTTATGGAAACTGAATAACATGGAGATTAAATTATTGTATCTTTTTCAATTTACAAAACAGGTCTACAGAGATCAGATGCAGTGAGCTTATTTTCTGTTTAACTCACCAGGGAGCCCTTATTTCACCTTAACTTTTCCTGTGTTAGTGTTCTTCAGAATGTTCCCAATAACCTTTCCTTACACTTCCTTGAAAAGTTTCCCTTCTTTTCCTCTGGTATGGCACCTCATTTCATGGTGACAGAGCCTGTATTTGGATAAGCCATACATATTTAGTTCTTTTAATCTTACCTCACATCAGCCCTTCCAGCCTCTCAATCATTTTTGTAGCCCCTCTCTGAATTCACTCCAGTTAGATGACATCCTTCTGGTACCGAGGTTTTCATAAATGGACACACTTATCTGACTTGTGATGTGTTATCTCTCTGTGTGCTGCCCAAGCGGTTTTTATAAACCACTATATCATCCCATGCAATCTCATACTAATTTTCTGTAACTATCACTCCCAGGGCTCATTCTATACCACTATTTTCCAAGTATAGTGGCACCATTTCCCTGATTATCTGTGAATTTTTCATCCAAGATACATTACTTTACATTTTCAAAGCTTAATCTTATTTTGATATTTCCTATACAAAGCAATACCATCTCTGTATTCAGAAATATTTTTCAGTTCTATCTATTGTTTGAAAATCACCTAAATTTTTATATTTATGAACTCAATATATGATTCAGCTAAATTTGTAATTGGTATTCTAATCTAGATAATATATTATATGGACTTCTTACTATTTATTGCTAAGAAGAAAATAAATGTAAACTTTGGATGTCCAAGGCTCAGTCTAATGTCATGTGCTTTGCTCTTTGCTTATATTTTCATATAGATGGATGGCTACTGCCACACACACTTGCAAGCCTTTGGGGACTAGTGTTCATGAGGTATCATAATACAATGTTACATACAATATACAAAGAGCTATGCAATATATTAATGGTTACCTTGAAATTATTCTGTCTCCATTATTTTATTAAAAGTTGTATGTTATACTTCATGAATATATTGGGCTTAGATTACTCTTTTGGGTGAAATGAAATACTGTTCCTTTTGTCCATTTATTTACAAGTTATCTCTTTGTCCAAGTTGAACAATGCCTCAGAGTCCCCTTATATTCCTTTCTAAAAGTTTCCCACTGGGCTGGAGAGATGGCCTAGCGGTTAAGAGCGCCGACCGCTCTTACAGAGGACCTGGGTTCGATCCCCAGCACCCACATGGCGGCCGAGAACCGTCTGAAACTCCAATTCCAGGAGAACTCTAGTTCCAGGGGAATCCGAGACCCACTTCTGACCTCCACGGCATTGCACCACATGGGTGCACAGACTTTCATGCAGACAGTACATTCATACACATACAGAAATAAATAAAATTAAAAAAAATTTAAAGTTTCCCACCTTTGGGTCTTAATAAAGGAAAGGGTTTCAGGTGATCCATGCAGCCTAAAGTGGCATGCAGCTATTCTGTTGTTTGGATCTGCATTGAGGATCTGACCGTGAGGTGGCCTCTGATGCAATCTTTTAAAAGAATTTTATCTATGGAGAGGATAATATAACAGAAATTGATGCTTTTCTGTGTATTACAAAATGAATATTAATGAAACTGTTGCTATTATATTTTTAAAAGTGAAAGAATTCAGGTATTAAGATTGAATGGTATATTCATATGAATCAGTCAATGATAGAATATTGCAGCCACTAGGAATCCAGTATTGGTAACTACAAGAAATCTCAGAGGTAAACCAATACTGAAGTTCTATTGTTGAAAGAAACAGCATTCTCTTTTCTGTATGTACGTATCCTTTAAAATGGAAGTTTGAGGACCTGGAGAGATGAGTCAGTGCTAGGAGAACTTGCTGCTGCCACAGAGGATCCAAGCTTAACCATCTGTTGCTCCAGGTCTGAAGGACCAGACGCCTTCCTCTGGCCACTGAAGACACACACACACATACACAAATATATAAATAAGTGTTTTTAAATAATTGAAACGAGGTCTCCAGTAACCAGGTATTCCTACTTGGTGTTGCTTGCCAGATTCACCTATTCCTATACCTGTTTTTTATTTATAGATTTCAGAAGATTTCTGTTACTGTCTTTCAACGTCATGTATTTACTGAACAGGATATTGTATATATTTTATCTGGCATTATTAGATATTTTGGAATGAGAAATTTTCAAGATATCTGGAGTACAGTTGTTTAGGAGAATAAGGCTGTGATTACTTCATGCACCTTGGAATGTTTGCAGTGGCTCTACGACTTTTACCTTTATGGAAAACTATGTCTAGCAAGTAGAAGATGATGATAACTATTTTAAACACCTGAGTAAATGAATTCATGCATTTAGAATATTAGTAGACTAAAATAACAAATTCATTTATTGAGTGTTAAAGTCTAATGAGATATCATATAACAAACAAGTGAAACTCATAAGTACAAGACTCATTAGTACTGCTATTTCAAGATAGCTTAGCCTGTCTTGGAAAAAGAATCTTTTTATTCCAAGGGGAAATTTCATGATTTTTCTCAGGGAAATCAATGAACAGACTTGATTTCTGCTTGGTGTCATTTGGTTCATTCCTGGGAAACTCATCTAAAACGTCAAGGAATAAATAAGTGGCACAACCAAGTGTATTAGTCACTTTCTTGTTGCTGTGATAAACCACCATGACCAAGGGAACTTATAAAAGGAAGAGTTTATTTGAGCTTACTATTGACAGTTCCAGGGAATCAGAGTCCATTGTGGCAGGAGGCATGGTGGCTGGGGCTGGAGCAGCAAGCCAAGGGTCACATCTCACAATGAGCACAGGAAGTCAAGAGAGAGAGAGAGACTAGAGACAGCAAGGCTTGTTAAACTCACTAAGCCTGCCCTCAGTGACATACTTCCTCCAGCACGTTCACACCTTCTAAGACTTCCAAGAACAGTGCCACCAACTGGAGACAAAATGTCTGAATACTTAAAGCCTATGGGGGACACTCATTCAAATCACCACATTCCACTCCCTGGCCTCCATAGGCTCCTGACCATATAAAATGCAAAATGCATTTAGTCCAACCTTAAAAGTCCCCATAGTCTTTACCAGTCTCAATTCTATTCAAAAAGTCTATAGTCCAAAATCTTTTCTGAGACACAGGCCAGTCTCTTAACTGTAAGCTCCTATAAACTAAAAAGGCAAATTACATACTCCCAACATACAGTGGAACTGAATACACATTCCCATTCCAAAAGGGAGGAATAGAGGCATAGTGAGGAAATACTGGACCAAAAAACAAGACTGAAAACCAGCAGGGCAAACACCCAGTCCAGTAGCTCCATGCTCAACTTCTGGGAATTTACTTCCAAAGGGCTTAGATGGCTCAGCTCTTCCAGGATTGCATGCAACCTGGATCTCTTCCTTAGGCTGGTACCATTCCCTGTATGCAGCTCTCCTTGGCAAATATCTCACAGCTCTGGCATATCAAATGTCTTCTTGGGGTCTCTTCTGCCAACCAGGCTTCACATTCACAGCTTCATGCAATGACCTATCAGGGCCTTCTTTATTCAGGGACGCCCCTGCTGCACTCTGCCTGGCCTCTGTGGCTCTCTGAAACTGCAGAGGAAGAACTGATGACTCCTTCACTCTTGCAAACTTCATGCCTCTAAAGCCAGCACCATGTGAATGAAACTGCTGAATTTGGCTGCAAATTTGGGATGGACCCTGGCCTATTTCAACCACATTTGCAACTTTTCTCTGCCCTGGACTTGTTGGAGCAGAAAACCCTTTCAGTATTTTCCTTTCAAAAGTTGGAGGATTAACTGGGTGTGGTCTTGCCCTGAAAGTAGTGTTTCTGTTGTTTGCTTGTAAATCTCGAGGTCCCTCCTTAATCACACTTTTTCCATTGTTTACTTGTAAATATCTAGGCCTCTCCTTAATCACTTGAATCTCTTTATGAAAGGGAGCCTCTCCTTCACATGCGTTGGCCCCACCTTTAATCTTCCTAGTGCATTTTTCAGATCCAAACTGTACATTCTGCATTTCTTTCTGCCCCATTTGCTCCTTTTCACTGTAGATCTGCACAATATTCATGATTAATAGCCATGCCACCATTTCTTCATTAGGCTGTCTTGAAATATCCTCTGCCAAAGTCCATTGCTTTTCAACTTAGCATCAGGCAAGCATTTGGGCTGTGGGCAAACTGTGGCCAGACTCTTTGATAAAAGATCCCAGTTGCTGCCTAAGTGTTTATTTTCCTCTGGAACTACATTTTTTTGCAGCAATGCTTTCTTCCAAGCTTCTACTAGAATGGCCAGTTAAGCTCTGATTAAAGTAATCAACAGCTTTTCTAGCCCAAAGTTCCATAGTTTTCCACATTTCTCTAAACATCCACATGGTCAGGTCCTTCACAGCCAACAGCCCACTCTCTGGTACCAAATAACTGTATTAGTCACTTTCCTGTTGCTGTGACAAACCACCATGACCAAGGGAACTTGTAAAAAGAAGAGTTTATTTGAGCTTATTATTGAGGGTTCCAGGGAATCAGAGTCCATTGTGGCAGGAGGCATGGTGGCTGGGGCTGGAGCAGCAAGCCAAGGGTCACATCTCACAATGAGCACAGGAAGTCAAGAGAGAGAAAGACTGGAGACAGCAAGGATTGTTAAACTCACTAAGCCTGCCCCCAATGACATACTTCCTCCAGCACATTCACACCTTCTAAGACCTCCAAGAACAGTGCCACCAACTGGAGACAAAATGTCTGAATACTTAAAGCCTATGGGGGACACTCATTCAAACCACCACACCAAGATCCTCACTGTAAAAGTCCGATTAATTTGTACCTAGCAGTAGTATCAGCACTGGCCACAAGACCACATCTCTGATTTCCATAATAATTTAAAATATCCTACCTGTAATTGTAGTTTTGCTCAAATTTGAGAGCCATTAGCAAGAATGCCTAGTAAGCATTGTCTGTTTCACACACCTGAGGGCCAGTTACTTGGCAAGGGTGCAATTTATCATCAGGAATGATAGCACAAGTTTTTAATCCCATATATATTTCTAGTAAGAGCTACTGAAGGACAACTTTGTGGCATGTACTAAGTAACCACATACATAGAAAGTAACCATATACATAGAAAATAACCATATACATAGAAAAGTTAACAAGTATCTTCCTCCCCTTGTAGAGTTCACAGTACAGCAGGAAATGTTCAGAATTTTGTCTAAAGAATGTTTAAAACAAAAGGAAGAAGGAGTTTCATCCAGACATATTTTTTAGATGTTTTCAAGAAAGTAAAACAAATATGTCATGCCTTAAAATCCTGAAATGACAGCTAACAGGCAGAAAACCATAATTTTGCTTTGTGCTGGAGTTGCAGCAAATAATGGAGTTTTTATAAAAATTGGCATATTGTGTGCTTCTACTTTGAATGTAATAATGTATATTTTCAAGTATTGAAAATTGCTGAGAAATAGAAGAAAGATTAACAAAATCATCCGCAATCCCATAATTGAAGGAATTTCTTGAATGACTTTCCACTATTTTATCAAGGCATAATATTTGTGTGTTTTTTAGTTGTTGTTTCTTTTTGTATTTTTGTAGTAGGGGAGGAGATATATTTATTTTCCCATAAATATATACAAATAATGGTCATTTTATTAAGTATTTCAAACATACCTCAATAGTCAATCAAATAGTTATAATTCAATGTGACTTACCAGTACCCTAATAGTAACCACCTAGTTAAATAACTCAATACTATTTAGTTGGCAAATTTTAATAATTTTTATTTCCATTGGTATCATCAACTTCCATTGGGAATCTTTATTTTAGGGAAATCATCACAAAATACATAACCCAAATATTCCTTAGCAGTTTTTGTTCATCTATGTAATTGCTGTGTAATAAAGTAGCCAAAACCTTACAACCAAACAAAAGCTTCCTCCCAAATCTTTGTTTTTGACAGTATAAGGCAAGCATAGTTCAAGATAACCACAGAAGAATCACCTTAGCAGCTATAAACGTGCAGTATGCCTGTGTATGACTTGATATGTATTGTAAGAAAGATAGGTTGACCTCATTGAGATGATATGGTAATATTACATGCCCTGAGTTGGTGAGGACCTGTTGTTAGGGTCAGGAACTCAAGCATCACCTTCGTCGATCTTTCTGAGATTGCAGTAGAGGATTCAGTACACTAACTTGATTGAGTTTTTCCAGGAGCAAATTCTTAATTTAAGGAGAGTTTTCACTAGACTATCATTTTTTTAACTAAATGAGCACCATTTTTATTTCTGAGACTTTGAAGGTCTTAGCTCATTTGTTTTTTCCCATATTTTGCTTGCAAAATTATCATTTTTCCTAGGTTTTCATCTTTTCTCTTCCATTTTCAAGTAGGCCCTAGAAGTTCTCAACCTCAAAATTTTCTTCTTTTTTTCTGGATATGCCCTTATATTTGGACCATGAATTTCATTAGATGAATTTTTTGCCTTACTTTGGCAATACTTTTATCAAATTCTCTGTAACTGCATAAGAAAGGTCCTCTTTTGAAGCCAGGTCATATTTTGAAATTTTGTATTGAATTTTTGGGTATTTCATATAGAATGTCTTAGTTACCAATATACCCCCTTCTTTATCAGCACCCTTCCATAAGCCCTCTACCACCATAATTCATGCATTCTGTCATTTGTGTTGAGGCTTATCCAGTCAAGTTAGTGCCCCCAGGTATCCTTCAATGGAAGTTCAACTTCTGAGGTCTAATCAGCTGTCTAGAGTCCCTTTCTTTAAGATCAGCATTTTCTCACCCAGCAGTAGTTTTTTGGCTAAGATTGGGGACTGCTGCCCATTTCCACAGATCTCTGCTGGGTTTTTGTCTGCTTCAGTTTGCACAGTCTTGTGCATGCTGACACCACCACCATAGGTTCCTATGATCAAGGTCCCAGGACCCTAGGACTCAGTTTCCAAATGATCATGTCCCTCCTCCCTGGTTCTTACAATATTTTGGCTCCCTCCACTACAATAGTCTCTGAGCCCTGAGTGGATGGAATTTAATAGAGGAGTCCTGTCCAAGGCCTTCTGTTGAATGAGAGAGCTTCCTGGATGAGAGTCAAGAGATGCATTACTGTTTTCTCTGCCCCTTGTTCCACTATGCTGGCCATGAGCCTTAGGTTTAGAGGTTGCATTGCATGTTTGTCACTTAGGCTTGGGAAATTCAGAGACAATTTCTGTGTATGACTAGTTATGGAACTGTAATAAACTCTGTTCAAAAAGAAGCTTCTTTGATGAGTGGTGACTGGGATATTTGCTACTAAATATAAGGATCCATATTTTGCACATAGTAAGAAATTACATTTGTCTAGAGATATAAGTCTTGGGGTTTTCTATAAGGTGTGTGCCCTCTTCTGCCATGTGTAGTTGACTGTGTTTATAATACCACATATGAGTTCCCTCCCATTGAGTGGGCTTTAAGTCCAATTAGGTAGTTATTGATTACCTCCAGGATAAAAGTACCACTACTGCACCAATGTTTTCTATGCCAGTCATTGTTGTGGTTATAAGGCCTCAAAACTAGGGTTGGATCATCAATTGATGTTCCCATTAGCAGCTTGCATAGGGTTGTCCAAGACTATGGTAACTACCCTTCTGGGGAGGTTTCTTCCAGTTCAGTTCCAGCTCCATTGCTCCAAATTCTGTGCCCAAAGCATGACCTGTCTTCAGAAATAGGGTCTTACCTTCACATTCTAGGAGGCAATCAAGGGTTGTAGTAATAGTGTGTATAATTTATGAATCTCTTGGACTACTATGGACAAAACAACTCAAAGGGAGATCTCTCCTGTCTGATACTGTTTCTTGGTAGGTAGCCTTCAGCTATTTGCATGGAGTCATGCAGAGATATTATATGTTTAATTTGTCAGTAGTTTTTTGGAGTAATATGATTCATTCTTGTTTTGTACACCAGGTAGGCAATATTTATCTTGCTCCTCTCTCCCTATCTAACCCTCCCTCTGCCCCCTCCCCATTTACTCTCTTGATAATACCTATCTGGTATGCCCATCCCCTTGAGCTCCTTCTTCCCCTTTCCCCCATAGTTCCTTGTATAATCATCTCTCTTATCACATTTTTTCATTCTTTTCTTGACATTCTCATGGAAATCCTCTTCTATTTTTAGGCTTCTGCTAATACTGTCTCTGATGCTTGTGAGTTTTCCCCAGTTGTTCTTGGGGCTTTTAACTTCCACTCACTGCCAAACCTCAAAAGCAACAGCACTTAAAGATTTTTTTGTTATCTTATTTTAAGATTTTTCTAATCAGGCCCTGGAGAGATGGTTCAGTGGTTAAGAGCACTGGTTGCTCTTATAGTGGAACAAGGTTTGATCAATCCCAGCATCCACATGACATCGTACAATGATTCATAAGTCCACTTACTGGGGATCTGGTGCACTCTTCTGACCTCCATGAACATTTCATGTCATGGGGCCACTTACATACAGGAAATACACTCATACACATAAAATAAAATAAAAATGATAAATAAAATATTAAAAATATTTTTTGTCATCAGAGAATTTCATTTCATTTTGAGGAACGAAACCAGGTTTGTTGTAACATACACTCTACTTCCAAGTATAATGGCTTCAAACTACAGCTGTTTAGTTTGCTCTCAGAGTGGTAGCTTGACATTAGCAAAGCTTAGCAGGTACAATTTACCTTAGTTCCTTATAGTGTCAAGTGCTGTTCATTGACTAATGGTCAAAGCTGCCTAGTTTTGCAAACAGGGTCAATATGTGGAACAGTGACCAGGGTTTTTCTTTAAATACATCTCACTATGAACAGGTGTGCATTCCACAATATATAGGCTGTCTTATAGAAGCAAGGGCCCCCAGAAAATCAGGAAGAATCAGAATTGCCTTTCATAAGTGTTTTTGTAACTCAGCGTTACTTCTTTTTCCTCAAAATTTAGGGTGAAGAGAGTCCAAGATCTAGGACCCAGCATGGTAGTTTCTGGTGAAATGAGTTTTCTTAACCTGCAAACTCCTGTATTCTTACTATAGCCTAGTGAAGTTTTCCTTTTGTTAAAATATTTTTATTGAATTTCCATGTATTTCATACAGAATTTCTCCATCAGTTTAATCACCTTTGTTCTCCCTTCCTCATTCGCACCCTCCCACTGGAACGCACACACTCTGTCATTTGTTTCAAAGCCTATTGTGTCAAGTTAGCGTCCCTAAACATTGTTCAGTGCAAGTTCATCCACTGAGGTCTAGTCAGCCATCCAGGGTCCCTCACTTTAAGATCAGCTCTTCCTCATCCTACATCAATCAGCTGCCAATATTTCCTTAGCTAAAATTGTGTTCTGTTGCCCATTTCCCCACTTGTATGCTGGGATTTTGTCTGCATGAGTTTGCATACTCCTGTTGTAGTCACTAACCCACTTAAATTCACAGTGTGGACACCTTGTGTGAAAGCCCAGTCAAAATAATATTGTAAGATATTGTGGTGACACGCATTTTGGGCCCATTTTGAGGTAGTATAATCTTCCATATTCCCATCAGTCTTCTTGAGAAATCTAAATGCTATACCATTTATTATATATGAAGTATTTTGCTTGAACTTCTCAGGAGAAAAGATTGAAGAAAGGCAGGGGAAATGCTTCTTTGTGGAGTACAAACTAAGATAGATCTTCTTATGCCAAGGCTACACAAGTATCTGGAAAATGTTCAGGGAAATGCAAAGAAAGCAATGAAGCATAATTCCACATCCGTAAGAATGGCTATAGTCAAAAGATACAAGATAATATATTTTATATGGAGAAGAGAAAAATGTCCATCAATAGATGAATACATAAAGGAAAGAAATCTTATCACTTTTGACAACATGCATGAAGATGGAGAACATCATGTTAAGTGACACAAGCCAGACACAGAACAGCAAATACCACAAGATCTCACATGCATATGGCATGTAAGAAAATTAAACTCAAGCTGGTGGTGGCACACGCCTTTGTTCCTAGCACTTGGGAGGCAGAGGCAGGCGGATCTTTGTGGGTTCAAGGCCAGCCTGATCTACAGAGTGAGTTCCAGGACAGCTTGGCTACAGGGAGACTCTGTCTCAAAAAGACCAAACAAAAAAAAAAAAAAAAAAAGAAGAAGAAGAAAATTAAACTCAAAGGAACATAAAGAAAACTTAGTAGAATCTGAGGTTTGGGAAAATTTGGTGGCTGTTCATCAAATTGCACGCAACTTTAGTTACACAGTAAGAATAAGTTCAAGAGATATATTGTTAATCATAGTGGCTACAGCTGATAATATATTATAGCTTTGAAATTGGTGAAACAATAGATTTTAAGTGTTTTAATATAGATAAGTCAGTATGTGAGCTAATGGGTATATTAAATAGTTTGATTAGTTATCCCTGAAGGTATATAAATATATATAATGAAATATCATGTATACCATAAATATGTACACTTTTTACTATAAACTTCTCCAGAACTGTCTGTGTGTTTGTTCTAGTACACAGAAACATTTTGCATGTAGACAGGTGACAGGGGAATGTTTTCTTCTGAATCCAGCAGGTTGAAGTTGTTTATATGAGCAAGGAGCATAGCATATATCTCAAATAAAGATTTTTTTTTATGGCAGTCAGATAATGACCTCAATTGCTTAGGAATCCAAGCCATTAGATATGACTGAGACATTGACAGAGGACATTTTGTTTTTTTTTTTTTCTTATCCATATAAAACCTAGCTATTCCTAAAAGGATTAGGGTACATGGAGAGGCTTGCTTAGGCCTTTGTCACTGGCCATGGCAACAATGAGGTGGAATGCTAGCCATACCACCTTCCTACCTATGAGGCTGCTCTTGAGGATTTGTGGCTACAGATCTTAGCGAGGCATGTTACAACAGACAGAGGAGTATAGAGAGACCTCAGTGGTAGCAGTTGAGAGAACCTGCTTGTGAATAAATATTTTACGCACATCTTCTTTTGGGATTCATAAATATTTCCAGGACAAATCTTCCAGGATAACTTCTGAAAAGAAGCTCACATGGTATCCAAACATCAACTATAAAATCCTCAAGTCACTGGGATGAAAGTGGGGATTAACAATAACATGTCGTCATGTTTTATACTCACGGTTTGGAGTGGCCTGCGCAACAGCTTCTATAATTATGAAAAGGCCAGTGTCTGTCCCTGGCTCTCTCCTGGAAAACTGTTGAAGAATTCCTAGAGTGAAGCAAACGTCAGTCACTTCAGGGGCATGACAGTGCAGCATTCCACTGTTTCTTTTTTTTTTTTTTATTGGAAACTTAACATCTGAAGGAAGTTGGTGTTGTGACCCTGAGGACACAATGTAGACATCTTGAAGAAGCTTTCTGTATACTTGGTGGTACAAACAGAAGGATAAACCATTGTTTACAATTTTAAAATATCTTGTCAGATTTGTTTTAGTCAAAAATTTCCCTGCAGTTCTGACAACAGGCCGCTCCTGTGCCAGCTTTTGATGTGTGCGTGTGCTTCTGTGGCTTTGTGTCTATTTGATGAGGAGGCTGGGAAGGCTGCAGGCCCATTGTCATTTTAATTGGGAAGTATCTAAATTTTATGAAGAAAACAGAAAAGAATATTTCTGTCATCTGTCTGAGAACATTATTTTCCATGAATGATAATCTGGAACAAACAAAAACTCCTTTTTAGAACAACATAATATATTATGAAAAATTAATTTGAAACTACTGTGTGGTTTGTGCTTTGAACTTCACTTTCATTATTTATTTTTTTCTGCTGTCTGAGATAGTTAAAAGCCAAGATTTCGATAATTCTCTCCTATGATGCCCCCTGTTCGCCTAACAGCAGGATAAGAATATTAGTAAGGGATATCATAAAAACCTCTGTGATGACACTACCACAGGACAGATGTTTTTGTTGTCAAGGCTTAGAGGAAGGATGTTACTGAGAACAGCACAAGGTGTTATATCTCTTCTTACAAACACACTCTAAGTTGGAGTGCCTGAAAGTGAAATAAAGAACACTTGAAATTATTTAAATTAACCATATGAAATTTCTAGATATGAAGAAAACTCATGTTTTACTACCTCTCAATTCTGTTCATGCCAGATCTGCTGACATAAGAGATTTCCAGGTGGACCATACTCTTCCCCAACCACTTATGGTTTCCTCTACCCACACTGACACTTCTCTTCTTCATCAGAGTGGCCCCTACCCATGAATCAACATTTAGCTCACAATTTCCTCCACATAGAAGTTCTGCCTAAGCTTTCTTTACAGCTTCCATATGTCATGCATGCACCATTGCAAAGTGTCCTTTCCCTGTCATCCAGTGGAAGCATGTGAGACCTACAATCTTGCTGGTTGTTTTGTTTGGGGACACCACATCACTTCTACACTACCCGTCCTGCCTCCAGACCAAATATGCATCCAGTGACTAAATCCAAAGATCATTTGCTGCCAGAAATGATAACAAACTTTATGGTTTACCTCCATATTCTGTACAATATCTGAGACCTGAAAAATGGCTGTCTAGTCACTCTCCTCAATTGGATGATGAGACAAGGAAATAAATGAAGCTGCACATTCAGAAGACAAAGAATGATTTGCACATTCTGTCTCTGCTTCTAGACACTTTTTTTTTTTTGGTCTTTTCTAGACAGGGACTCCCTGTAGCCCCAGGTGTCCTAGAACTCACTCTGTAGGCCAGGCTGGCCATGAACTCACAAAGATTCACCTGCCTCTGCCTCCCAAGTTCTAGGATTAAAGGCGTGTGCCACCATGCCTGGCATAGACACTTTTAAAGGACAACTGTACAGTAAAAATGATTTTTCAGATTCCTCATAGATACCATATCAGTCTCCAAGGGGAAAGAGATTGAGCTGATGTTAGACATACAAAAGAAGCAAAATTATATAAATATTTTGTTTTTGTTCTTTTCTTCAAGGAGAATGACTTGCAAAGACAGAGTAAAGTGATGATGAGTCCAGTGTGAGAAGACAGATGGGAACTAGTGATATTCTTTCAATTAATCCAAATTCTTCCCTTCCCCCTCCCTGTCTCTAGTTGCATCTTGGCACACAACCAGCTGAAGGCAAACCAAGAGACCAGTGAGCAAGAGACCAGTGACCTGGCCCACTTGCAGAACACAGAGGAAGCAACAATGAAATTCTACAAAACTTCATTAAAATATTGGTTTTGCAGCACCAGGAACAGATACTCATTACTAGAAATGGTTCACTTATATAAATCATCCATTCAATTAATTTTATTTCATCCTTTTTAAGAAACATGATTACAAAATTAATCTACAAAAATCAGTAGCCTTCTTATCTGCCAACAACAAGCAATTGGAGAAAGAGTAAATGGAAACCCTTCTATTTACAATAACCCCCGACACAATAAAATATCTCAGAATAAACTTAACCAATGATATTAAAGATATTTAAAATTTCTAAAGAGCATATCTTGGTTTCAAGAACCAACTGGAGCCTCTGCTGGCTCACATAAACACAGCCTCTGTAGAAAGTACACTGTGAATTCCTAAACATATTTTGAAGTTAATATACAGTTTATTCCAGGAGGACATAATTCTGGTACATGATATGATGTTTATTTAGGCAAATTTTAGAGTAATACAAATGGGAGTGAACAACAACAAGATAAGGATCTGGTAAAAGAATGGATTGATGGGGCTGGAGAGATGGCCTAGTGGTTAAGAGCACAGATAGCTCTTGCAGAGGACCCGGGTTCGATCCCCAGCACCCACATGGCAGCTGAGAATCGTCCGAAACTCCAATTCCAGGAGAACTCCAGTTCCAAGGGAATCCAATGCCCTCTTCTGACTTCTGCGGCCTTGCACGACACAGGTGCACAAACCTGCATGCAGGCAGTACATTCATACATATACAGAAATAAATAAAATTAAAAAAATTTTTTTTTTAAAAAATGGATTGATACAGTTAAATTCTGCCCAAAACAATAAACAAGAGAAAACTTTAAAAATATTGAGAGACAGATGTAGGACATGTATGGCAGAATGCATGAACTAGGGTGGAGTAGGGAGAAAGGAAAGGGGAATGTGTCTAAATTGAACTGAAAAATGATGTATGAAATGCACAAACATCAATAAAAGTGTTATATTAAAATTTTTTAAAAAGAAAAACAAATCTTACAAATCTTTACAAATCTTAATTAGCTTAAATGGCAACTATGTGTATATAGTTTTAATGTTATTTGATTTGGAAACATATTTAATAAAAATTGTTTAAAAATTAAAAGAGTACACTGTGAATTTCCCATGCACCCCTCCACCCCCATTCTCACCAGAAGCTCACCAAATGCTAGTACATAATACCCCAAACTCCTGCAAATAAATGAGTTATTCCCTCTCTTGGAATTGGCTCCTGGATCATTCTTTCTTTGATCTGTTTATATTGTATGAAAATAGAAAAAAAATGTAAAATTTAAACAAACATATGACTAATTTTTAGAAAATGAATTGCTTTCTATAAGACAAAAAACAAAGGTCATGGAAGGCCTGCTTGAACAGATGACATTAGAGATGTGACCTGTCAATGAGAAGATGGTGACTAGGTGCAGCACTGACCCAGCAAGTATCCTGGAAGTGATAATAGCAAATATGAGACCCTCAGCTCAGAAACACCAAAACCACAATCATTTCTCAAGTGTGATAATTGTAAAATGAACAGGGAAAGTGGAATGGGCTGTCACTGATGCTGGGGAACTAAGTCACTTCAGTTGTACAGCTGCCGTTCACAGTGGACTATGTTGTCCCTGCTTATTCTTCATTGGCCTACAATGTTAGTAGTAACAACATACATGGTGGTAATTCAATTATTTTTATACACATTTAACTGTATATGTAATATGCAAGTACTGGAACACTAAATTCACTTACTATTCATCTTAATGCCCCTCATTTAAACATCTGAAATGGTGCTAGTGACCAAGCAAAGAACAGAATAAGTGATTAAGTTAAAAAGCAAATGAAGATCTCAAAATTGAAAATTTATCAATAGGATTGGAACACAGAATTTTCCATTGTATCCCAGAAGGGATATTATCCCACCTCCCACCTCCCTCTTTTTGTTTATTTAAATTTTTATGTTTTGAACTATAGATACCTAAGTTGTATTACACATACCCATAAACAGGAGCCAAGGCTAAAGTTTTCATTAAATTTACCCAAACTGTTTCTCATTGACTGTATGCTACTTATTTGGGAAGTAAATTTAAGCTTAATTCCTTTAAATTGTCCTGCAAGTAAAAGAAAGTGTTACAATGTGATGTTGTATAATTCAGAAAAATATAGAGACCATTTGTGTACCTTAACCCCAACGTTACTATTGGAAGTTCAATACAATAAAACAACTAACATTTTATATTCCCAATTAGTTCAAATGTATTACCATTTTCACCAAATCCTACAACCAGATTTAACTAATCTAAACATTTCACTAAGCCTTAAAATATCCTATAATATGTGGATAAAGCTTGGGCAGAGTTTAGTACCTGCCAAATAAATTTTACCTAATATACACTTTGCTCTTTAAAGCTATATGACTGGACTATGACTTCAGAGAAATCAAGTCTATTAACTTATATGGTTTATTTTGTATTTCTGTATAAATCTCTACTAATTTGAGATCTTGAAACTAACAGTGGGAGGAGAATTGTATGTTGCCACAGGTAAAAATCACCAATCTAAATGCCTGAAAACATACAACTTTTGGCTGTGCAGGATGGACTGGGAAATGTCAGCAGAGAGGCTGACCCATCTGAACGTTAAAGAGAGCAGAACCTCAGACTGCCTGAGTCGCAGACGCTGAGCATCTCTCTGAATTCTATTGGGGTTAAATGGTTATAATGGGCTCTAACGAAGTTTACCTTCCAGATGCTGAGAAACCTTCTTACTTCTCCCCTTTATAGGAAAAAGAAAAACATGATGGTACTGAAATCATTGCCTAACTGTAAATTAGAGCAAACCGTTATAGTGGTAATTTCTTATAAAACAGGTATAACTACCCTTTTTTAATTGACTGATAGGCATGGGAACTGTGAAAGGATAATTCTCTATCTAGAGCCAAATTCAATAGTAAAGTCTTTATAAGCTGTGTAATTAAGCAAAATATATTAGTACAGGAAAGCTCTGACATCAGCAATGAATTATTCTGCCTAGGAGATGTTGGCTAGGGGATTCAACCCCCCCCCAAAAAAAATTATAAAGGCCTTTTGCCTATAAGTGGAATATATGCAAGGAGAAAGGCAGTAAGTCCCTGTTGTCGAAGACCTGGTGTGAGCATGAAAAAATGTTATGAGACATCACTTGCTAATGTACAACTGGCCTCTGAAACGCCAGAGAGTGTTACCAAAGGCCAATAAAGCAATACAGCAAAATATTGGTCTCCTTGAGGCAAGCAAGACTCCTTTGTTAGTATCAGCTACACCTCAACTTCCTGGAGATACTGTGCAACAGTGGCAGCCATGTGTCTATTTATATCCCAAATCTAATTGGCTATTAGCTCTCTCCTTGGAGGAATAATTCACAGCGGATGCCACAAGCTTATGTACTCTAGTGGTTAGGAGATGTTATAAGCCACAATAAGAACTTGTCACTCTTTACAGAGAAACCACAGTTTGTGGATTAGCATACCATCCAAGCATCTGTGTCTATGCTCACAGCTTAGCTTGACATAATAATTAGTACTGCTTAAATGCCTGTACATCAATTGCTTGTTCTTTGTTAGTATGACTAAAAAGGAATCACTGTCAACCCATGAAGGGAAACAACCTGAACAGACTAGAGTCCAAAATGAAACTCCAAAGAAATTAGACTGTTTTCTTCTCACCCACTTGTGCCCCTTTCCCAAAGCCTAGGGAACAAATTGTGGAAGAGGAGGCATGGTAGAATGTAAGGGCTGCAGAGAGATAGGGATGAATCATGAGACTACAGCAATATAGACTGGACTCCTAATTGATCAACATGCCTGTGCATACAAACATCACCAAATGGACTATTGGAAACTTGGATTGTTCAAAATTTGGACAAAGATATTTGCAAAATGCAATAATTATCTAATTATATGGCAAACTGAGTAACATCAATGTTATCTGAAAACAACTGAGTTATTATATTGTAGAATCCCTTAAAAATAAACAAATAAAAGAGGGAAAAAAGCAAATGAAATATGACAAAATGTAGAATATGTGCTGGTCCCAAATCTGCAGAAGGGTGACTGCTGGCCTGAGACTTTGGCTAAATTATCATAATAACTAGTGACGTATTGTGAGTGGTGAATTGTTAGTTTAGCCAATATTAATATACTGTAAATAATGCAATTTGGATTTTAAAAGCCTGAGAATTTAGTCTGCCATCAAGATTAACACAATGGATTACTTTACTAATCATATAACAGCACAATATTTGAGTAATTAACTTTTTACTTATGTCTGTTATAATGCACACATTTTATTATCCTTGATCTTATTTTGTTTGCTTTTCTTCATTTTACTCCAATTCTATAGTTATTGATTCTTGAGTAGAATAATGCAGTGATTTTTTTCTGTGATTGGTTTTTAACTTAGCAATTTATCTTTAAGGTCTATCCATGGTGACACATATTATAAAATAAAATTTATTTCTTTTTTAAAGAAGAATATATAATTTATATAAACAACACATTTTTTTAATTGACTCTCATTGGCTTGCACTTTCGTAGTCTGTGTTAGTTGGATATATGAGCAGTGATGCCCTGATTGAAGCAATGTTGTTATTTCATTGATTTCCTGATTTTAATTATTTGAGATTAATACCCAGATAGACTTTATGTTCATTCTAGCTTTAATTGTTCTAAGAAATATCTTCGGGCTGGAGAGATGGCCTAGCGGTTGAGAGCGCTGACCGCTCTTGCAGAGGACCCGGGTTTGATCCCCAGCACCCACATGGCAGCCGAGAACCATCTGGGACTCCAATTCCAGGAGAGCTCCAGTTCCAGGGGAATCTGACGCCCTCTTCTGACCTCCGCGGCATTGCACGACACGGGTGCATAGATTTGCATGCAGACAGTGCATTCATACACATACAGAAATAAATAAAATTTAAAAAAATAAAAAAAAGAAATATCTTCAAGAATTCCAACACTATTTTCCACCATGAGTAGACTATTTTGTACTTCCACTAACACAGTACAAAGCTTTTAATTTCTAGGGGCTGGAGAGATGCCTCAGGTTAAGAGGCTGTTCTTGCAGAGGACCTGAGTTCGATTCCCCTCACCCATGTTGCAGCTAACAATTATACATAATTCCAATTCCAGGGGATCTGATGCCAATTCTGACCTCCACGCTCACTGCATGACATAGGTGAACATACCATCATGCAGGCAATACACTCATACACCTAAAATAAAACTAACAAATTTTTACATTGTTTTTCTTTATATATATATATATATGAAATATATATAAATAAATGTATATAAAATAAATATATTGAATATATTTAAATATATTTATTTGTTTCTCTCTCTCTATATATATATATATATATATATTCCTCAAACTAATTCCTCATACTCACCATTTCTTATTTATTTATTTATTTATTCATTTATTTATTTACGAGATTTACCTTCCTGACAGGTGAGAAGGAACCATCAAACAAATGTCAACTATTTTCATGATTATCACAAATTTATAGTATTTAAGTTTATAATTTAAAACGAACAAAATTTACACAAAAAATTGCAAAATCCCCCAATTCTATGAGAGTAGATAAGTACTAGGCAATCATACAGTAATCCATTTATATCATATCAAAGATGACTGAAAATACAATTTTATAGAAAAGTACGTTTTTATGAAAATGTCATTGCTTCTGAGTTTCTGGATAAATATTCCTTTTGGCCTGAGAACTACATAGTTGAATTATGCCTGAAACTGAATACTTTTTGGAAGTTAGGGCTAAATTAGTTAAGTTATTTTTGCAGGATGAAAGCGTGAAAACAAAACACCTTTTTTTGCTAAAATATTATCTGGTCTTCTTTCAGCCTAGAGGACTGAAAATACTATGAAATTAAAATTTCAAATGTGGGAAGGAAATTCTATAATATTTGTTAATTCTTGCCCCAAAATGTTCAAAGTTATTTTTGCTCCAAAATCTGGAACTGAACATGTACTTAACAATTTATTTCAACTCAGTCTGTTAGAAGTTTATCCTGCCTATCTCTACAGGTTTTGAGGTGTACTTAAAATATTTCTCCTCTCTTTTAAAGAAAGTTGATAAACTGATAAAATGAGAAAGTCAAATACTTTTAGTATATACACTTGTGAAAAAAATTAAGAAGTAGTAAGTTATTTATATTTTAACCCTGGACATCCTATGTTAGCAGTGTCTGAGGGCACAATGGACATGTTCGGTCCTGTTTTTCAGAAAAAAGGGAAGAAAACATGTCATGTAAGATTTAAAATCATTATTTGGTGTCAAATATTGTACTCAGAAGTCTCTGTAGAGCATTAAGATTGCAATGAAGTTATAGAACATGTGGACCAGGAGGTTAAAGCTTTGCTGGTGCTGGCTGAGGATTCCCGATCCCATGCCATCCCCTTTCTGAGCAGCAGGGATTGGCAGCAGGCATGTTCAGGTCTTCATATTAGAGAAAAAATATGCTTCCTGTGGTTGCAGGGCTTGGGCAATGAAGAATTTTGCTAATGTGGTTTCACTTGCTCTACTTTTCTATTTCCGTATTTAAGCATCTTAAATTTCAGTTGAGCATGAATTTAGCATACATCTTGCATTTGATTAGATCACATTTTATGTTTTTTTATGCATTTTAATCCAAGTTTGGCTCTGTGAACCTTACCATCTGTCTGGAGTTGTCATTGCATTCATATTTAATTTTAATTTACCCCATTATATTTTTGACTAAAAGTTCTTTTATTTTTGGCAATTTCCCCACCTAGTGTCTTCTCTGTCTTCTTTCATTTGCCATAATGCATGTAGAAAAGACTTCTCAAGGACAAACTCAATCACACTTATCCTACTTGACTAACTTTGTCATTGCAAGTCCATTTTCCTTAACTAGACTTGTGACAATCTGCATCATCTCAGCTCTTCAGGCATGTCTTTTCAACCTTCTCTTTGCCATGCTTTGTTTCTCAATATTCTTTCTTACTCTCCTAGTTATGATTTTTTTCATCTCTGGAACTTGTTGCCTTTGGCTGCAACCAATTTTCTAACACACACCTCAACAAGCCCTGTAGACCCCTCGTTTCTAGTTTCCTATCATTTCCTATAGAAAATATTTGAAGAGAACCTGTCCTTTTCCCTACACAGTATGCTACATCTTTACAATTCATAGACACAGAAAACCATAGAGGACCGTGTAGTACCCAGTGTCTCTCCTGTCAAACTAAAGCTCTGAGGAGAACTAGAACCCACCTACAGTTACCTACCACTGGATTCCTCACATTATATCTAGGGGCTAAAACATGACTGTGGTTCAACAAATTTAACAAATACATAGATGAGTCAATAAGAAAATGAACCTTAGAACATCCTATACATATATCATTTATTAATTTTTTTACTTCTTAAATATGTATAATTTTATTTTATTTTATGTTTTTCTCAATGAAATTTTTATTATCATTGATTTTTTAAGGGATTCTACAATATAATGACACAGCTGTTTTCAGATAACATTGATGTTACTCAGTATGTCATACAATTAGGTAATTGGTGCATTTTGCAAGTATCTATGTCCAAATTTTGAACACCCCAAGGTTCCCATAGTCCAGATGGAGAAGCTTGTATGCACAGGCATGTTGATCAGTTAGGAGTCCAGACTATATTCCTGTAGTCTCACAATTCACCCCTATCTCTCTGCAGCCCTTACAATCTACCACGCCTCCTCTTCCGCAGTTTGTTCCTTGGGCTTTGGGAAAGGGCCACAAGTGGGTGAGAAGAAAACAGTCTAATTTCTTTGGAGTTGTCATTTTGGACTCCAGTCTGTTCAGGTTGTTTCCCTTCATGTGTTGACAGCTTTTCCAGTGATACCCTTTTTAGTCATACTAACAAAGCACAAGCTATTGGAATTACAGGCATTTAAGCAGTACCAATTATTATGTCAAGCTAAGCTGTGAGCATAGACACAGATGCTTGGATGGTATGCTAATCCACAAACTGTGGTTTCTCTATAAAGGGTGACAAGTTCTTATTGTGGCTTATAACATCTCCTAACCACTAGAGTACATAAGCTTGTGGCATCCACTGTGAGTTATTCCTCCAAGGAGAGAGCTAATAGCCAAATAGATTTGGGATATATATAGACACTTGGCTGCCACTGTTGCACAGTATCTCCAGGCTGTTGAGGTGTAGCTGATACTGATGGAGGAGTCTTGCTTGTCTCAGGGAGACCAATATTTTGCACTATTGCTTTAGTGGCCTTTGGTAATGCTCTCTAGCATTTCAGAGGCCAGTTGTACGCTAGCAAGTGACGTCTCATAACATTTATCATGCTCACACCAGGTCTTCGACAACAGGGGCTTACTGCCTTTCTCCTTGCATATATCCCACTTATAGGCAAAAGGCCTTTATAATTTTTGGGGGGGTTTGAATCCCCTAGCCATCAATTATACATATTTAACTGAGTCAAAATCATATCTACAGCACAGTCTGTTTTACTGTCTAGGTACATATTCTATGAGCTTATGTATTTTTTGTGCTAATGGATGGTAAATGCAATTCAATTATTTTAAATCATAAGATGTTGTCATTGATGGGGCTGGAGAGATGGCCTAGCAGTTAAGAGCGCCAACCGCTCTTGCAGAGGACCTGGGTTCGATACCCAGCACCCACATGGCGGTTAAGAACTGTCTTTGGCTCCAGTTCCAGGAGAATCTGATGTCCTCTTCTGACCTCCCTCCACGGCATTTCATGACACGGGTGCACAGACCCACATGCAGACAGTACATTCATACACATAAAAATAATTAAAAAAAGATGTTGCCATTGATTTAGATGAGATTTAAAAATTGATATTCCAATTAGAACTTTATTGCAGAAAAATCTAGAAAACTGCAGAACTTTAAGCTTGTGGCCACATACCTTTTAAAAACGTTGCTAGGAATCAGAAGTTTATGAACTAAAATTCAAATGCTGCTAAACTCAAAATGAGAGTTATAGCTCTGGTCACAGATAAGGTCTTTGGGGATCTTCCCTGGCCAATTTGCTGACATTGGATGTTGGCAGTTGCCAGCTTTTCCTCCTGGTAGAAAATAAAATACGTTCTTTAGTCATGATCTCAAAAAACAACAACCATGGA
The DNA here is from genome assembly GCA_009823505.1 of Rhizomys pruinosus. NCBI lineage: Eukaryota > Metazoa > Chordata > Mammalia > Rodentia > Spalacidae > Rhizomys > Rhizomys pruinosus. Next base: position 1,328,049 of record VZQC01011281.1, on the reverse strand, counting down.
TTCTAGATTCTTGGAAAAATCTCATTTTCCATCACACCTATATGAATCAGTTTCTTCCAGATAGTCTGGTTACCAGCAACACCAGCACTGCAGTAGTCAAGGTACCATTCCCATTCTTAGTTTATAGGTCAATATACAAGGCATTAAAATGCTTAACACATTGAACAAATATTTACTCAGCATCCATTTTACAATATATCCTGTGTTCAGATTTGTGAATATAGTGACAACTGGAACAACATGATGAACAGGAGGGAAGTAAGGGAATAAGGACTGAGATGTCACTGGGAGTAAGGACTGGATGTTACAAGCAGGACTAAGACGAGGATGCAATTAAGGCAGTTGACCAGGAAGGCCTCTTAGAAGAGGCAAATTCCATATATATATATATGTATATATATATATATATATATATATATAGATATAGATATATATGGATATATATAGATATAGATATAGATATAGATATATATGGATATATAGTGTAGCAATACAAATTGGAGAGAACAACAACAAAAGAACTGAAAAAACTCTGGGAAGACTCAGAAAAAGATGCAGGACATGTATGGCAGAGTGCAGGGACTCAGGTGGGGTGGGGGGCATGGAAAGGGAAGCAACTCTAGATTTGATTGAGAAATGATGTATGACCTATGGAAAAAGTTTAATAACAATAAAAAAGAAGCTGAGAAAAAAAATGAAATAATAAAAGATAAAAAAGAGGCACATTCAAGCCAAGAACCAGAATAAAGAATAACAGAAAAGTCTGAAGAAACACATTTTAAGCATAGGAAATGCTGAGCACAGGTTTCTGTTGTGCGATGGGGCTGTTACAATCACACATAAGAAAGATGATTCCCATGACTTGAGAAGAGTGTGAGATCAAGTTGCAGAGGCACTTCTCAGACAGATATTAAGGGACAGGTAGGAGTTTGGGCTTTACTCTAAAAGCAACTGAAGCCCTTGATGCATTTTATGCAAGAAAGTCACAACTGGTTTACTTTGGTATAACTTTATCTTTAGATGTTTCAGATAACTCAGTTGGTAAAGGTGTTTCCCACCAAGCCTGACAATGTGAGTTTGATCCCCAAGACCCATACTACCATATGACAGATATGGAGATAACCAAATGCCACCTCCCACAAGTAGTTCTCTAATCTTTGGATCTGTGTTGTGATGGGCAGGTACACATACACACGCATGCACACACACACACACACACACAGACACATTAAATAAAATCTAGTTAAAATAATCTCATTCTTGCTGCTGTGTAGAAAATGGATAATAGTATAGTGAAAACGGATATATAGAGATCATATAGATTTACTTCAGGTATGAAATAGGATAGTTGAGAAGATCCTATATGGTGGATGAGGAATAGAGATGATTTGTTTGTTCAAGGATTAGATGAATGGGGTGAGGCAAGAAAAGAACCAAAGATGGCTCCTATAATGTATGGTTTAAGCAATTTGTTGAAGAGTGGTCTCATTCACTGTATTGAGAAAGCCTGGAAGACAAAGCAGTTTCTAAGACAAAGGGAAGCTAAAAATCCATATTAGAGATATCAAGTTCAGGAAATATGTATGCCTAAGTCACTTGTTGACTCAACGACACACATACTACATATGAAATTTGCTAGATGAAGTCATCCTGGGCCAGGTAATGAGTGTTTTGTGCCTGCAGGTGAAAGATAGATCCTGTGCCCACCGTTAGGGGACATGTTGCTCTAGATTATTAATTATGTGGTACTGAGAAATTTACATGCAAAACATGAAGAGCAGAACCTGGATTTAGAGAGCAAGGGTCAGGGACTTGCAGCACTGTTGTGGCTGTGCTACACCCTTTGATGGCTGCAGATTCCGCTGAGTTCTCACACTCTTAGTCAATGTTGAAATACTCTCTGAAGTTCTCTCCATTATTTGCTTCTTGAAAAACAAAATCCTTTCAATTCTATGACTATTCCAGAGAGTCATCTATTGCCTTTTTAAAGCCATAGACCTTCAAGAATATGTTTTCAAAAGAGCATCTGGTTCATTTCTCATTGTAATCTAGAGCTGAGAAGTGAGAAACAAGGATCAAGTCAGCACCAAACAAAGACTGTGAATAGTTTCACTAATGACTGGGGAAAAAAAAAAAAAATGAACTATATATAATATATATATATATATAATATATATATGTCAATAATATGTGCACTACCACTTGTTATGAAAAAAAAGCATTACTGGACATTCAAGGACAGGGTTTGGATGAATTCTTATCCCTCAATATCATACTGCATACACAGAAACTCTCCTTAATAAAAAAAAAAGTCAGAGTCATCAAAAAAAGTGGCGGCCGAGAACTGTCTGAAATTCCAATTCCAGGAGAACTCCAGTTCCTGGGGAATCCGAGACCCTCTTCTGACCTCCATGGCATTGCATGACATGGGTGCACAAACTTGCATGCAGACAGTACATTCAAACACATACAGAAATAAATAAAAATTAATAAAAAGGTTTTTTTTTTTTTTTTCATTTGGGTTTTCTACTTTTTCTTCTCATTAGACACAAAACAGAATCTGCCCTCACTATTTCAGAGTAGGGTAGAAGAAGAATTTGCCAGAATTCCTTCCTTCCTCACTCTTACTTCTGAAAAGTTAAATCAGTCTTTCTAAGTATCCTGGAAGACACACTGGGGAGTTTGGAGAGGGGAGGGAAGACAACTGGAAAGTGGGAAGAGAAGAGAAAGAAAAGAAAGGGAGAGAGGGAGAAGGAAGAGAGAGGAAATAAAATACCTAGAAATAGGATGGCTAGATGAAATATAGATGGTTCATTTAAGTGCTAACTTCAGATATCAATGAATAACTTTGTAACATGAATATGTTCCAAATGATGTATGTGAATAATATTTGTTGATTATGTAAAATAAAAAATAATGGGGCATCTGGTAGTTTTCCACAAGTTATCTTTCTGACATTAGCTCTTTGTAAAGGTTACATGCTACATGGCCAGAACTACTTACTCATTCTCAAATAGGTCAAATATGCTTCTTTTATGTTTTTCAAACACTTTTATAGGGTTGTACCCTCAGCAAAAATGACCTTTTGACCTTGAATGCTCATAGTCTTTATTGTATCTCCAAGAAAGTTTAAAAAAAAAAAAAAAAAAAACTGGTTCTCTTTTCAATTTGCACCCAGCACGTAGCTTCAGTTCTCAAACACCTGCCTGGCTTTCTCTGTCCCAGTTGTTTTTACGGTAATAAAGCATACATACGGATGTGCCACTTTAATCACGTTTAAGTATACAAATGCATATATTCCATTCTTCCTCATCATAGCTGATGACCCCAGATAAGAGGATCATGACATTTTTCAGTTCTGTAGCTGGTTTACGTTGTGTAGCACAACACACTAAAACTCCTCTACATTATCATGAATTGCAGAAATTCCTTACTTTTTAAGTATGAATGATATTATCTTATGTTGTGTGTATATGCAGCATTTTTCTTTTCTTTCTTAAAAATTTATTTATTTATTTATTTATTTATTTATTTATTTATTTATTTTTGGTCTTTTTGAGACAGGGTCTCCCTGTAGCCCCAGCTGTCCCGGAACTCACTCTGTAAACCAGGCTGGCCTTGAACTCACAAAGATCAACCTGCCTCTGCCTCCTCCCGAGTGCTAGGATTAAAGGCGTGCACCACCACGCCCGGCTTATTTATTTATTTTTATGTGTATGAATGTACTGTCTGCATGTAGGTTTGTGCGCCCCGTCGTGCAATTCCGCGGAGGTCAGAAGAGGGTGTCGAATTCCCCTGGAACTGGAGTTCTCCTGGAATTGGAGTTACAGAGGGTTCTCAGCCGCCATGTGGGTGCTGGGGATCGATCGAACCCGGGTCCTCTGCAAGGGTAGTCGGCGCTCTTAACGGCTAGGCCATCCCTCCAGCCCCATGCAGTATTTTTCTTATCCCTTCATGTGTCAAAGGGCAACTGGGTTTCTTACATATTTCAGTTATTGTAACACTGGATAGATAAATCCATAAGAGATTGTCATATTGTATAGTTTTCCCGTTTTTTTTTTTTTTTTTTTTTTAAGAATGACTAAACCGTGTTCCATGCAGTGTCATATAATTTTACATTCTCAGTAACACTACAACAAACAATCCCACCAGGGTTTCTTTTTCTCCAAATCTTTACCAACATTTGTTAATTCCTTTTGGGGGAGAGTAAAATTACTTTATATGGTGCTATCTATAGGAATATATGTTATGGTGGATTTTTACAAATCCAAAGAATGGTCAACATTGATGATTTCTATTGAGAGCTAGGAAACTTGAGTGACCAGGATGCACTGATACAGCTTCAGCATTTGTAATAAATGCATCCTTCTGTCTGGGAACATTGCTAAGGGGATTGACTATGGCTGTGAGAAGAGAAGAAGAAAATGAGAAGTCATTACACCGATTTAAGTCTACACCTAAAATCGTTCTAAAAATTGATCTTTCAATTACATGTTTTATTAATTAAATTTGTTCTTTGGCAGTTTGGGAGGAGCTATCTTGAAGAATGTGGCACCATTTCATTATATTGTGCTTGACATTTCCATAAGCATTATGAGCATCTTTCATGTGTTTACAGATATTTACATATCTTCTTTGGAGGGTTGATTCAGGTTCATTGCCTACTTGTGAATTATGTTCTTCTTGTGGTTGAGTTTTTGGTATTTTTATATATTCTGAAGCTCAAAAACCTGGCTATTAGATGTAAAACGACAAAAGCCTAAGGAAACAGTATGAAAGGAAAGCATCCCAGCATTGGATTAGGTGGTGATTTGTTGGATATGATTACCAAGGTAGAAAAAAAACTGGGAAACTTGAACATAAAAATGTTTTAATTGTGCATCAAAAGATACTATCAGCAGATTAAGAACCCAAGGAACAGAATTCACAATATTTAAAAATAATTTATCTGATAAGCAATAAGTATGTGCTGGACTTTTTTGTCAACTTTTTAAATAATTTGAGTCATAAATGTTAATACAAAGTCGATTTTTATTTATCATTAACCAACACAGTCTAGAACATATATGATACTATATAATTTCTAGTTGCAATATAGGAAGATTAATATGCCTGACAGTGGGTAAGAACTGACAACTTCTAAAGTTTTCACCTCAGTATTACATTGTTGTTTCCAAATTTATAAAAAGTCACTTAAAAACTCCTTAACTGAAAATGCTCTAGGGTATGTATATCACACATCGAGCAGCCCATCCAGACTATAATAGCTGGCCAAATCTTCACCCTAGGTGGTGGATATGGTTAGAATACCTTTCTTTACCTGAAGTTTCAGTTTTACCCTTCTGTTAAAATAGTTTCTCTGAGTAATCACAGTAAGTATGCTCCAAAATTTAGAAACCCCTGGATTAGCAGATAATTATATGTATACTTAAAAAATTAATCTATGTATATATTTGCTTTGCTTGTTTATTTCTCTCTCTCTCTCTCTCTCTCTCTCTCTCTCTGTGTGTGTGTGTGTATGTGAGTGCAGGTTCATGAGTACCATAGTGTGTGGGGAAGTAAGGGACAACTTTGCAAGAATGAGTTCTCTCCTTGCCCTTCGTTGGGAGACAAGTCTCTCTTATGTCTACTAGTGCACACCAATCACCAGGCTACCTGGCCAGTGAGTTTATGGTTGATTCTCCTCTCTCAGCCCCTATCTCATCATAGGAGTGCTGAGATTACAGATAGTAACCTACACCAGGCTTTTTATGTGGTTCTTGGGCTTGCACTCAGGTCATCCAGCTGATATCATCAGGGGCGATAACACAGTTATCTCCCTAGCCTCCAGATCATATTCTTTTATTTTTAAAGAGTTATTTTTATTATTTTAAGTTATGTGTATGCATTCATATCTCTGTGGGTGTATGTGCACATGAGTGCAAGTGCCAGTCAGAGGCATCGAATACCCTTGGAACTGCAGTAATTTAAAGTCACTTAATGTGGGTACTAGAATCAGAATTTGGATAATCTGCAAGAACAGCCTGCACAAGAAAAATCACTGACTCATCTCTGCAGAACACAAAAATAATATTCTTAGGAGTGAAGAAGGATTAAGTGTGTTGAAATCATTTTTATTAATAACTCACAATAAATCCCTATAAACTCCATGGCTTAAAATATGCCATTTAATTTGCAATTTTGTTTTTACGAAAAGAAAAAAAGACTATTATCAAAACCTAGCTATTATAATAAGAATAAACAAGAGAAATTTGGCATTTCATTGATTAATGTGCAGTGTTATGTTGATTACGTCATCTACTAGTAAGTTCATAATTCTATACATATTATATACAATTTAACTGAATAGCAAATGTGAAAGCAAAAAAAATGGATAGATAAGGACAGAATTCAATATTTATTCTTTTCAACTTGACACATTTCTGCTAGTGATATGCAGGTTTAAAAATTAATCTTGATTAAATACTAGATCTTAAAACACATCAAATTATATCCTCTTGAGATACCTACTACACTGCCAGGAAAGGGGATTTTATTAATATCTTCTGACTTCACTGTGAAGAATTTGCAAGACAGCTAGATATTGGTATACAATAACAGTACCACCATCAACCATAAGGAACTCTGAAAGGGGTCATTCTTCTTAACAACAGGTCTTCCTCTAAAAGAAATGACGGCAAAAGCTAAATGCTGTTGAATAGAAACGGAAGTGGTGAATACCAAGTACGTTTAACTTTGACTGAAACAGGGATGATTAAGCATTTAACTATACTGACCCAGGGCAATTTTTATTCAATGAAATGAAAAACCTAGGCCTGCATTATATATTAGCAATATTATTATTTAATCCTATCATGAGAATTCTTAAACAAATTTGTTCCGGGCATCTAATATACAAAGTAATATGAGCAAAATGTTCTCACTGCCAAATGGTTTAAGAGTGAAGGTAAAACTACTTTTGGCTGGCTGTTTTGAGCTGAAGTGTGGCATTTCTCAGCCAACCTTAAAACACATCACCGTAGCCTTGTGATGCCACAATATAGTAATGCCTGAATAACAACAGCCCAGATCATGCATTCTGCCATAACTGTCCTGCATCTTTCTCTCAGTCTTTTTTATGCTTAGGAATTCACATTTTCCTCCATTAATTTTATATTACTCTAAAATATGGTACATACTCTCTACCTATATACAGTAATTACAGAGTCTGAAAATAAGTGGTGGGTGGATTCTAGAGCCTGCTGAGAAATTCACATTATAACAACATTGTTTCTTTCAGATAAACAGAAATACAACAATAATGTTGTTCAGCTTGTCTTTCATCTAGGGGATTTGGTGTTAGCAGCCACAAATGAGGGAAACCATTCGCTGTTTGTTTTTCTGGGACTCACTCAGCATAATGTCTTTGAGCTCCATACATTTACCAGCAAAGTTCATAATGCCATCTTTCTTTATCTCTGAATAGAATTCCATTGTGTAGATGTACCACATTTTTGTCATCCACTCATTTGTGAGGGGCATTTGTGTTGGTTCTAGCTCTTCACTATTGTGAAGAGAGCTGCAATAAACATGAATGTGCATGTATCTTTGCAGTAGGATGAGCCTTTTGGGTATATACCTTGGACTGGTATGACTGGGTCAGGTGGTAGGCTCATTCTGAGTCTTCTAAGGGTTCTCCACACTGCTTTCCATAATGGTCATATGAGTTTACATTCCCACCAGCAGTGGATGAGTGTTCCCCTACCACCTCTCCAGCATCTGTTGTCTTTTGTTTTCTTGATCTTAGCTAGCCTTATTGGAGTGAGATGATACTGAGAGTAGTTTTAATTTGCATTTCCTTAATTATCAATGATGTTGAACACTTTTTTTTTTTTTTGCTTGGGGAAGAAAGGGTTTATTCAGCTTACATCTCCCATGTTACAGTTTACCAGTTAGGGAGCCCAAAGTAGGAACTCAGAGCAGGAACCTGAAGGTAGGAGCTGAAGCACAGGCCATGGAGGAATGCTGCTTACTTGCTTGCTCTCCTGGCCCACGCTCAGTCTGCTTTTTTTTTTTTCAATTTTTAATTTTTTTAACAATAAGTAATAAGTTATGAGTACAAGCATCCTTCATGTAGAACCAATTCGCAAGCACCTATGCCCAAACCCACACAACCCATGTCTCCCACCATCCAGCTCTTGGGGCTTGTATGTACAATCAATTTGATCAAATAAGTGTCCAGATTATGTTGCTGTAGTTTCACCATTCACCCCAATCACAGCCCTTACATTCTACCACGCCCCCTCTTCCACAGATTGTTCCCTAGGCTTAGAAAAGGGGCACTGGTGGACAAGAAGAAAAACAGTCTACTTTCTCTGAAGATGTCGTTTTGGACTCTGATCAATTCTGGCTGTTTCCTTTCATGGGTTGACAGTTTATCCAGGTATAACTTCTCAATCCTACTAATGAAGCACAAGCAATTAGATATATAGGTATTTAAACAGTACTAATTATTATGGTAGGTTACTTTGGTATAGACACAGATGTTTGGATGGTATGCTAATCCATGAATTATATTTTTTTTTCTGTAAAAGATGACAAGGTCTTACCATGGCTTATAACTTCTCCTAACCGCTAGAGGATGTAAGCTCGTGGCATCAGCAGTGAATTATTCCTCCAAGGAGAAAGCTAATAGCCAATTAGATTTGGGATATACAGACATGTGGCTGCCACTGCTGCACAGTATTTCCAGGCAAGGGAGGTGTAGCTGATGCTGACGGAGGAGTCTTGCTTGACTCAAGGAGACCAATTTTTGCTTTATTGGTTTAGTGGCCTTTGGTAACACTCTCTGGCATTCCAGAAATCAATTGTACACTTGCAAGTGCTGTCTCAATACATCTTTCCCATGCTTGCAACAGGTCTTCCACAGCAGGGCCTTAGTGGCTCTCTTCTTGCAGGTATCCCAGTTTACAGGCAAGAAGACTTTACCTTTTGGGGGGGGCTTGGATCCCCTGGCCAACATTTCCTTGGCAAAATAAACCATTGCTGATATCAGAGCTCTCCTGTATTAATATATTTTGCTTAAATGCACAGCTTGAAAAGACTTCAGTATTATATTTGGTTCTGAATAAAGAATAATACTTTTCACATTTCTTATGTCTATTTGTCAATTGAAGAATGCAGTTATACCGGTTTTGTAGGAGATTACTTCTATAACAGTCGGCTCAAAGTTACAGTTAGAGAATGACTACATTACCCTCATGTATTTCTTTGTTCTATGAAAAAGAGGTAAGAAGGTCTCTCATATTAAGACTTTGCAGCCCCTAGAAGGTAAGGTTCATTAGGACTCATTATAAACAGTTGTTCAAATAGGATCCACAGAGATGTTTGATGTCTATAGCAGTCTGAGGCTTTTCTTCCTTTTAATGCTTAGATGGGCCAACTCAGCCATTAAGTTGGTGACATTTTGACCTGTATGAACATACAAATCTTTTCCCATAGTTAGTTCTAAGATTTAAATTGAAAAATTGACAAAAAGGTTTAACATATAACTGTATCCCCCCATTTTTATTTTAGGTTTTTATATTTTGAACCATGAGTCTCAAAAAGGCAGTCATAGTACACATACCTATAGGCAGGAATCAAGGTACAAATTTCATTAAATTTACCCAAGCTATTTTGGGTGACTGTATGTTGTTAATTTGGGAAGCAAACTTAATTCCTTAAGTTAAATTATCCTACAGGTAAAAGAGAATGTTGCAAGATGATACAGTATAACACAGAAATGATAGAGAACGTTCGTATATGTTAATCTCAAGGTTATTGTTAAATAGATTTTAAGTAGAACAAATGTGGACAACAATTTATATTTCCACTTAACTTAGATGTAGTACCGTTTTTATTAAAACCTTTAAACCGATGTTGTTTATTATAGATATTTTTACCTTTACTGAGTCTTAAAATACCGTGTAGTTTGTAGATAGAGTTTGGGCAAAGTTGGATACTTGTTAAACTCACATCAATTAAATATACATTAATCCAATATAGACCCATGTCCCTCTCCCACCCCTCCCACCCCTCCAGTTTCACCATTTCAGTCAGTTTTTGATGCAGTCTTTCTGTTGTTGTTCTTTCCAATATGCATCCCTTCCCATAAGAAGTATTTACGGGGCTGGAGAGATAGCCTGGCGGTTAAGAGCACCGACTGCTCTTGCAGAGGACCCGAGTTCGATCCCCAGCACCCACATGGCAGCTAAGAACCGTCTGTAACTCCAATTCCAGGAGGACTCCAATTCCAGGGGAATCCAAAAACCCTCTTTTGAAAAAAAAAAAAAAAAATCAGATCCCAGTGTGTACTGAAAAAAAAAAAAAAAAAAAAGAAGTATTTACCAACTGGGTAGTGATGCTAGCGTCTACAGTGAGGGATACCATTTGTCATTGTTTTTCTGGACTGTGTACTTCAATTAACATAATATCTTCTAGTTCCATCCATTACCTGCAAGTTCATGATACCATCTTTCTTTAACTATCTAGAACTCCATTGTGTAGTACCACATTTTCTCTATCCACTCATCAGTTTGAGGGAAATTGGGTTGGTTCCAGCTTTTTGCTATTGTGAACAGAGCTGCAATAAACATAGCTGTGCATGTATCTTTGCAGTAAGTTGTGTCTTGTGGGTATATACCCAGGAGTGGTATGACTGGGTCAAATGGAAGGCTCATTTTGAGTCTTCTAAGGGTTCTCCACACTGCTTTCCATAGTGGCTGTACAAGTTTACATTCCCACCAGCAATGGATGAGTGTTCCCCTTTCCCCACAACCTCTCCAGCACTTGGTATCATTCATGTTCCTGATCCTAGCCAGTCTTATTGGAGTAAGGTGATATCTCAGAGTGGTTTTAATTTGCATTTCCTTAATTATCAGAGATGTTGAACACTTCTTAAGATGTTTCTCGGCCATCTCTAACTCTTCCTCTGTGAAGTCTCTATTCAGATCTTTGCTCCATCTTTTGAGTGATTCATTTGTTTTCTTTCTTCTTTGTTTTTTGAGCAGTTTGTATACTCTGGAAATCAATGCTTTGTCAGATGTATTTGCAGTGAAGGTTTCTTCCCACTCTGTGGGTTTTTTCTTCACTTCCTTTATTGTTTCTTTTGATGTACAGAAGGTTTTGAGTTTGATGAGGTCCCATTTGTCAATTGTTGATCTTCTTTCTTGTGCAGCTGCTATCTGATTTAGGAAGTCTTTTCCTATGCCTATGTCTTGTAGTCTGCTGCAAAGTTTTTATTCTATTGCCTCCAGAGTTTTGGGTTTCACACTGAGGTCTTTGATCCATCTGGAATTGACTTTTGTACCAGATGAGAGGTAGTGGTTTAATTTCATTCTTCTACAGGTGGTGATCCAGTTTTGCCAACACCACTTGCTGAAGATACTGTCTTTCCTCCACTGTGTCTTCTTGGCCCTCTTGTCGAATATGTGGTGGCTGAAATTAAATGTGTTCAGGTTTGGGTCTTCAGTTTTGTTCCATTGGTCAACTGGTCTGTTTTTGTACCAGTACCAAGCTGTTTTTATGACTATAGCCCTGTAGTATAGTTTGAAGTCTGTTATAGAGATCCCCCCTGTATTGCTCTTTTCACTCAGGGTTGTTTTGGCAATTCAGGGTCTTTTGTTTTTCCAAATGAAATTAAGGATTTTTCCCCCAAACCTGTGAAGAAACTCTTGGGGATTTTAATTGGGATTGCATTAAATCTGTACAAGAGTTAGGGTAGAATGGACATTTTTACTATGTTTATTTTCCCAATCCATGAGCATGGGAGGTCTGAAGAAGACATCTTCTGATGTCTTCTCCAATTTCCTTCTTCAGGGGTTTAAAATTTTTGTTGTAGAGATCCTTGGTGTCTTTAGTTAGGTTTGTTCCTAGGTATTTTATTGTTTTTGAGGCTATTTTGAGTGGGAAGGTCTCCTTGTATTCCTTCTTCAGTTGCTTGTTGTTGGTGTAAAGAAAGGCAATTGATTTTTCTAGACTTATTTTGTATCCTGCCACTTTAATGAAGCTCTTAATTGTTTCTAGGTGTTTTCTGGTGGAGTTTTTAGCATCCCTTATGTAAACGATCATATCATCAGCAAAAAGGGATATCTTGTCTTCCTCTTTTCCAATTTGAACTCCTTTAATTTCGTTTTCTTGCCTTATTACCCTAGCAAGTGTTTCAAGCACTATATTGAAAAGGAGTGGTGACAGGAGGCAGCCTTGCTAAGTTCCTACATTTAAGAGGAATGCTTCTGTCATTTCCCCATTTAGGATGATATTGGCTGTAGGTTTCCTGTATATGTCCTTGATTACATTGAGGAATGATCCCTCCAATCCAATTCCCTCTAGGACTTTAAGCATGAAGAGGTGCTGGATTTTGTCAAGGCTTTTTCTGCATTAATTGAGATGATTGTATGGTTTTTGTCTTTTAGTTCATTTATATGTTTGATGATATTTATTGATTTTCATATATTGAACCATCCCTGCATTTCTGAAATGATTCCAACTTGGTCATGGTGGATGATCTTCATGATGTGGATCTGTATGCAATTTGAAAGTATTTTATTTAGAATTTTTGCATCTGTGTTCATTAAGAATATGGGTCTATAGTTCTCCTTTTTCATTGTATCTTTGCCTGGTTTGGTAATAGAGTGATGCTGGCTTCATAGAAGGATTCTGGGAGAACTCCCTCCATTTGTATCCTTCTAAACAACTTGAGTAGTAATGGTTGTAAGTCTTTTTGAAACATTTTATAGAATTCTGTCGTGAAACCATCTGGGCCTGGGCTTTTCTTGGTTGGGAGGCTTCTTATTACATCTTCAATATCTTCATATGTTATTGGTCTATTTAAGCTGTTGATCTCTTCTTGGTTAAGCTTTGGTGATTCCCAGGATTTCAGATATTCATCCATTTCTTCTAGGTTTTCAAACTTAGTAGAGTATAGGTTTTTGAAGTATTCCCGTATGATTGTCTGAATCTTTTCATTGTCTGTTGTGATGCTTCCCCTTTCATCAGATTCTATTGATTTGGAGTTGTTCCTTCTTTCTTTTGGTTAACTGGGCTAGAGGTCTGTCTATCTTGTTTATTCTCTCAAAGAACCAACTTTTGGATTCATTGATTTTTTTGTATAGATTTTTTTTTGTTTCTATTTCATTGATCTCTGTTCTGATTTTTGTTATTTCTTCTTGTCTGTTGTGTTTAGGGTTCATTTGTTGTTGTCTCTCAAGTATTTTTAACTGCAGTGTTAGATCGTTCACTTGTACTTTCTGTTTTTTTTTGTTGTTGTTGTTGTTTTTTTTAATGTAGGCACTTAGAGCTATAAACTTCCCTCTTAGGACTGCTTTTTAAGGTGTCCTATAGGTTTTGTTGTGTTATTATTGTCATTCAGTTCCAGGAATGTTTTTTTATTTCTTTCTTTATTTCTTCCTTGACCCATTCATTATTCAGGAGAGTTTTGTTTAGTCTCCATGTGTTCTTGTAGGTTGTAGGCCTTATCCTGGTGTTGATATTGAGTTTTATTTCACTGTGGTCTGATAGAATGCATGAGATTATTTCACTCTTTTTATATTTGTTGAGGGTTTTCCTGTGTCCCAGTATATGGTCTATTTTTCAGAATGTTCCATGGGGTGCTGAATAGAAAGCGTATTCTCTGGTGTTTGGGTGAAATATTCAATAGATGTCTGCGAGGTCCATTTGGTGTATTTATCATTCAGTTTGGATGTCTCTCTGTTTATCTTTTGTGCTGTTGATCTGTCTAAGGGACTTAGTGGAGTACTGAAGTCCCCTACTATTAGTGTGCTGGGGTTAATCTGTGCCTTGAGATCCTGAAGAGTTGTCTTTATAAAGTTTGGTGCACCAGATTTTGGTGCATATATATTCATGATTATGAGATCTTCATTGCCAATTGTTCTTTTAATAAAGATGTAATGGCCCTCTTTGTCTCTTTTGATTTCTTTTGCTTTAAAGTCTATTTTGTCTGATATTAAAATAGCAATGCCTGCTTTCATTTTTTGTACCATTTGCTTGGAATATTTTCTTCTGTTCCTTAATTTGGTGCCTATCCTTGAAATTGAGATAGGTTTCTTGTAGACAGCATATAGATGGATTTTGTTTCCTAATCCATTAGTTTAGTCTATGTCTTTTGAGTGGAGAGTTTAGTCCATTAATATTTAAGGTTATAATTGAAAGATGGATGTTTCTTCCTTTCGCCCTATTATCCATTTGGATTTTTAGTCTCCAATTCTACTCCTGTGGTTATGTTTTTATTAGTTTCTTTTCCCAGGTGCTTGGGATAGTTGCTCCTCTCTTCTGCACTTTGAAATGCTTCAAGTATTTTTTGAAGAGTTGGTTTTCTGACCATGTAGTCTATCATTTTATTTATGTCTTGGAAGATTTTTCTCTCTCTTTCAACTATAATTGACATTTTTGCTGGGTATAATATTCTGGGTGGGCATCCCTAGTCCTTTAACACAGGAAATGCTTTGCTCCATGTTCTTCTTGCTTTCATCATGGTTTGTGCCAAAAAGTCAGTTGTAATTCTGATGGGTTTCCCTTTATATGTGACTTGTTTCTCTTTTTTAGCAAAAGTCAGTTGTAATTCTGATGGGTTTCCCTTTATATGTGACTTGTTTTTCTTTTTTAGCTTTCGGAATTTTGTCTTTGTTTTGGGCATCTAGCATTTTAACTATGATATGGTGTGGGGATTTTCTTTCTGATCTTGTCTATTTGGTGTCTTATGTGCTTCTTGTATTTGTATGGGTTTGTCTATTTTTAGTTTGGGGAAATTTTCATCTATTATTCTGATAAAGATCTGATCAATGCTATTCTCTTGAGATTCTTCTCCTTCCTCTATTCCTATGACACGAATGTTTGATCTTTTCATAGTGTCCCATATTTCCATTGTTCCACTTTTGTATGTTTTTATATTTTTCATAATCTTTATTTGAGCTTTTTAATTGCTCTGTGTTATCTTCCAGGTCTGATATTCTTTGTTCTGCTTCCTCCATTCTATTTCTGAGGCTTTTTCCTTTCCTTACTTCTTGATTGGATGAGCATTCTAATTCCTTTTTTTGTTTCATCCTGTGTTTTCTTTAGTATTTCCATTTCCTTTTTGAGTTTTTCAGTCTCTTCCTGGTGCTCCTTACTTCATTGGTTGGCTTCCTTTTTCAGTGTTTCTATTTCCTTCTGGAGTTTGTTTTTTTTTTTTCTCCCTCTAGTTTTTTCTGGAGTTTGTCATTCTATTCCTTTAGTTATTTTTGAAGTTTGTCATTGTATCCCTCTAGGTACTTTTTGAGTTTTCATTCTCTCTCCTTAGTTCTCTGACTTCTTTATTTTCTTTAATTTCTCTGCAGAGGTCTGCAATTATTCCTCTAAGATCTGTTTCTTGGGTCACCTCCAGGGGATCCATTGTAGCTATCTCCTGAAGGGTTGGTAGAGCTCGGTTCTTAATTATCCTTCACTTTTCCATGTTATCCCTTCGCTGTGTCCCTGGCATGAGGGTTTCTTCTTTTTTTTTTTTTTTTTTTTTGCCTGTATTCTGATGCCAATCACCATGCTAGAGGCTGGTTTTGCTTGCCTCCTTCAGATGCTTTTTTTTCTCTTTCTTTCTTTCCTTCTCCTTCTTTATGGAGTATTGACTTGTCTAGGTTTCAGGCTTTCAATTTTGTTTATATATTGGTTATTGGAAGTCTAAGTCACTCTTCTCTTCCTGTTCTGAAGGTTCTCCAAAAAAATCTACTTGGATACTCACTCATCAATTCCAGTTGGGGAGAGGATATGCCTGACTTAGTCCATGCCCCTGTACCTGTCTGGAGCGAGTTCTGTGATCCTGGGCTTCAGGAGCTCCCCACACAAAGAGACAATGGTGCCCAACCAAATCCACCCAGCAGTGGCTGCAAAGGTGAAAGGCGGCTCCACCCAGACAGCCACCCCCTACAAGGGTTGAGTTTGATCCCTTTTCCATAACCCAAGAATCAATCTACCCTAAAATCTACCTGTCTGAAGCAAGTTCTGGGCTCCTGTGCTTCAGGAGCCCCCCACACAAAGAGACAATGGAGCTGATCCAAACCCACCCAGCACTGACTGCAAAGGTGAAGGGTCGATGTTGAACATTTTTTAAGGTGTTCCTCAGCCATTTTAATTCCTCACTGGTGAAGTCTCTGTTCAGCTCTTTACTTAATCTTTTGAGGTCATTATCTTCTTACTTCTTTGTTTCTTGAGTAGCTTATAAATTTTTGACCTTAATACTCTGTTAGATGCATCACTGGTAAAGATTTTCTCCCACTCTGTGGGTTTTATCTTCACCTCCTTGATTGTTTCTTTTCTGTACAAAAGCTTTTGAGTTTTCATGAGGTCCCATTTGTCAACCATTGACCTTATTTCCTGTGCAGCTGCTGTCTGATTTAGAAAGTCTTTTCTTATGCCTATGTCTTGTAGGTTGTTGCCAACTTTTTCTTCTACAGCCTTCAGGGTTTCAGGCTTCATGTTGAGATCTTTGTTCCACTTGGAGTTTATTTTTGTACAGGGTGAGAGGTAGGATTTTAATTTTGTTCTTCTACAAATGATGATCAAATTTTGCCAGCATCGTTTGCTGAAGATGCTATCCTTCCTCCATTGAGGACGTTTTTTTGCTCTTTTGTCAAATATGAGGTGGCTGAAATTGTATGAGCTCAAGTTTGGATATTCAGTTTTGTTCCACTGATCAATGGATTTTTATTTCTTCCTGTCTGTTGGGTTTAGGGTTCATTTGTTGTTGTCTCTCATGTGTTTTTAGCTGAAGTGTTAGATCATTTATTTGTTCACTTTTTTTTTTGGTGTGGGCACTTAGGGCTATAAATTTCCCTCTCAAGACTGCTTTTAAAGTATCCCACAGGTTTTGTTGTGTTGTATTGTCTTTTTCATTCAGTTCCATGAATACATTTATTTCACTCTTTATTTCTTTCCTGATCCATTCAATATTCAGGATTGTGTTTAGTCTCCATGTGTTCTTGTAGCTAGTTGGACTTATTCTAGTGTTCATATTGAGCCTTATTGCACTCTGGTCTGAGAGAGTGCATGGAATAATTTCTATCCTTTTGTATTTGTTGAGATTCCTTTTGTGCCCCAGTATGTGGTCTGTTTTGGAGAATGTTCTGTGAGGTGCTTTGTAGGGAAAAGTATATTCTCAGGTATTTGGGTGGAATATACTGTAGATGTCTGTGAGTTCCATTTGGTGTATTATATTGTTCAGTTCTGATGTCTCTCTGTTTACTTTTTGTCCTGTTGATCTATCCAAGGGGCTCAGTGGGGTGTTGAAGTCCCACACTATTAGTGTTTTAGGATTAATCTGTGTTTTGAGGTTCTGCAGAGTTATGCTTATAATGTTTGGTGCACCAGAGTTTAGGATTTAGGATTGTGAAGTGTTCATGGTTCATTGTTCCTTTGACAAGGATGCAATGGCCCTCTTTGTTTCTTCTAATTAACTTTACTTTTAGATATATTTTGTCTGATATTAGAATAGCCACTCCAGCTTGTTTCTTGGTACCATTTGCTTACAATATTTTTTACGTCCTTTCACTGTAAGGTGGTCTCTGTCCTTGTGGGTGAGATGGGTTTCTTGTAGACAGAATATAGAAGGATTCACTTTCCTAACCCATTCTCCCAGTCTATGTCTTTTGATTGGGGAATTTAGACCATTAGTATTTAAGGTTATTATTGAGAGATGTGTATTGCCTCCTTTTACCTTATTTCTGTTTGCATTCTTAGTCTAGGTTTATATTTACAAAGTTATGATTTTGTTGCTTTCTCTCTTTAATTGCTTAGGGATAGTTGCTTCTTTCCTCTGTTCTTTGGATTGCTTTGAGGGTTTTCTGAAGTATTGGTTTCTTAGACATGTATTCTTTCATCTTGTTCATGTTGTGAAAGATTCTTCTTTCTCCTTCAACTATAGTTGACATTTTTGCTGGGAATAGTAGTCTGGGTTGGCATCTAAAATCGTTTAGTACTAGGAATACTTTGGTCCACATTCTTCTAGCTTTCATAGTTTGCATTGAGAAGTCAGCTGTAATTCTGATGGGTTTCCCTTATATGTAACTTGTTTTTCTCTTGTGGCTTTTTTGTTTTGTTTTGTTTTGTTTTTTGAGCATCTAGTGTTTTAACAATTATATGGCATGGGGAATTTATTTTCTGGTCCTGTCTATTTGGTGTTCTATGTGCTTCTTGCTTCTTGTATTTGTATGGGTTTGTCTTTTTTCAGTTTGGGGAAATTTTCTTCTACTATCCTGTTGAAGATCTGGTCAATAGCATTGTCTTGGGATTCTTCTCCTTCCTTTATCCCTATGATGCAGAGGTTTGGTGTTTTCATATGTTCCACATTTCCTGGTTGCTCCACTCTTGTGTGTTTTTTTTTTTTTTTAATTTTTCATAATCTTTATTTGAGCATTCTAGTTGGTCCATGTTATCCTGCAGGTCTGATATTCTTTTTTTTCTGCTTCTTCCATTCTGCTTCTGAGGTTTTTTCCCATCCTTTCCTGTTGATTGGATGAATGTAAAATTTCCTTTTTCATTTCATCCTGGGATTTCTTTATTATTTCCACTTCCTTCTCATTCCACAGCCTCTCATTCTCATCTTGTAGCTCCTTGGTTCATTGGTCATTTTCTTTTTCCATTTTGGTCTGGGATGTTTTCAGCATTTCCACTTCCTTCCAGAGTTTGTCATTTCTCCCTTTAGTTCTTTCCAATGTTTGTCATTTATCTCCCTCTAGGTCCTTCTTGAGTTTTTCAATCTCTCCCCTTAGTTTTTTCCAATATTTGTCATTATCATCCTCTTGGTAATTCTTGAGTTTTTAATTTTCTTCCCTTATTTCTCTAATTTCTTTGAATATGTCTACAATTCTTCTTCAAAAATCCATGTCTTGGTTTCCTTCCAAGGAGATCTCATTATAGGAATCTTCTGTAGGGTTGGTAGAGTTTGGTGTAGATTTATTATGAGCTTTTCCCATGTTGATTTTTTTATGTGTGTTTGGCATGTGGATTTTGTTTATTTGTTTCTTTGGGTTCTGGTGCCTCAATATTGGCTGCATAGACTATAATCACTAATACTGTGCCTGCTAGATCCTCTGAAGGGGTGTGGTGGGGGGGTGTGGGGGAGTGTTGTTTGCTACTTTGGACTATGCGCCTGTACCCTATTTTTCTAGCAAGACCTCACTTTGTCCCAATTCACTCTCATGTTGCATGCTGGGACCCAAAGTTTGGAAGGTCCCGGGTAATAACAAGCCTCCATGGGACACTGGGGTGCCCAAAGCACCCAGGCAGGCAGTTCTCACCTGGACTTTTGGAGTAGTTAAAAAGTATCACGCTGGTGTAACTTACCCTTTCTGGATGCTTAACAACCATACTTAATGCTCACACCAAGTTAGTCAAGAGACTTAAGAGATAACTTTGTTCATTGCCCTCAGAGGTCAACTAAGTTCCATGGGACCATGCATGGGAGCATCTCTTGAAATGTTCTGCAAATGTGATTCACCAGTCTTCCTGTTCAGGTAGGTCTTGGAGATTCATTAATGGGACTTCAGCCAGTGTCCAGTCAATAAAGAAGAAAGTCTGTTCATGCTTTGTAAAGGGAAACCTGGTCTAGCAAGACGTGACTTTGTCTTCAAGTGGATGGAGCTTGTAAAGGAAAAGACCAAAGAAGCCAGGGGCTACCCCTCCCCAAACCTGAGTGAAGCCTGAGGACCAGATCTTCAACTGACCTTGAAAAAACAAAAACCTTGGTTAATCTTGGCTAACTATGTGGCCTTAAACATCCAAAAGGAAAGTATAACCAGAAATAAATAATTAGTAAGGCATGAGAAATTGTACTTCAGGTATAAAACTTGAGACCTTAGTAAAAAGACAAAACGGAAAAAAAAAAAAAACCAACACTGTTGTTTTGCCTGTCTTCAATTCTTACTGGCAATTGCAGCTACCCTGTGGCTGCCACTGCTTTTTCCATCCTTCAAAGATATGAGACCCAGCTTTTCAACTTTACAAAATGGAATAAAGACTCATGTCTCTCCAAGAATCTTCTAAACCTTCAGTGCCAGATGGGGACTGCTGAGATATCCAGCTTGTGGACAAAGGAGCTACTAGGATTTCAGCCTCTTCAGAGTATAGCCTTCCATTGTTGGACTACCAAGGCTGTATCACAGAGACCAGTACAGGAAGATCAATACAGGACCTGGTGCTTACTGGACCTCATTTGTTGACCATGGGATGGGAGGACCCCAGTGTGGAGCACAAGGGTAGGATTGACGGTTGTTTGAGCAGGCCAAAGAGGAGTCTTAAAACACTTTCTTAAGGACAACATGACATCTTTAAGCCTAATAAAGAAAAAAATCATAAGCTGAAGATGCTAAAACCTATGATGTCATAATCTTGATATATATAGCATGCATATATGCATATTTTGGAGTGATGCAAATTGGAAGGATCAACAACAACAATAACATAACAACAACAGACTGGGTCAAAGAACTGACTGAAAAGGTGAACTTCTACCAGAAACAGTTAAATTCTGCATCAAAAAAATTTTAAAAGAGATTCAGAAAAAGATGAAAAACATGTTTGACAGAATGCATGAGCTCTGGTGGGTGGTGGGGAGCAAGGAAGGGGAAATGGGTATAGATTTGATTTGGAAATTTTGTATGATATGCACAAAGTATCAATAAAAATTAGCTTTGCCAAAAAAAAATTAAAAAGAAACTAGCTTCACAGGCAGAAGCAGATGAAGGATGGAGGGCAGGACTCTGCAAACAGGTGTCTGAAAATGGCAAACACAGCTTTTGTCCATGTGACCAAGGACAAAAAGGGGAAAATAATCACATCTTTTGGCCCAAGGATTTTTGCCAACCTTCACTCCACAAATACAGCTGTCAAAAATAGTGACTAATTTTACACTTCAGACCACTATCACACATAGATATTTTGTTTTTATGTAGTTGGTTAAACTTTCTTATACTGATATAATTTCCTTCATTGTTTCAGAAAGGCACTAAGAGTTATACTTTCAAAAGTATTTTATACAAAAGAGTAGAATATCAATGTAAACACTCATTTTACCTATTATTCAGTTTCTTAGTGTTATTTTTTTTCTGACTTCATTATCTCTATATACCATCTGTATTAGTCACTTTCCTGTTGCTGTGATAAAAACACCATGACCAATTGAAATTATAAAAGGAAGAGTGAGCCGGGCGTGGTGGCGCACACCTTTAATCCTAGCACTTGGGAGGCAGAGGCAGGTGGATCTTTGTGAGTTCAAGGCCAGCCTGGTCTACAGAGTGAGTTCCAAGACAGCTGGGACTACAGGGAGACCCTGTCTTGAAAAGACCAAAAAATAAAAAATAAAATAAAATATAAAAATGAAGAGTTTATTTGAGCTTACTACTGACTGATGGTTCTAGCAAATTAGAGTCCATTGTGGTGGGAGGCATGGTGGCAGGAGCTGGAGCATAAAGCTAAGTTTCACATCTTCCAATGAGCACAGGAAGGAGAGAGAGAGAGAGAGAGAGAGAGAGAGAGAGAGAGAGAGAGAGAAAGAGAGAGAGAGAGACTGAGGCTGCAAGGCTTGAACTCACTAACCCTACTTCCATTGATGTACTTCCTCCAGTATGGCCACGCTTTCTAAGACCTCACAAAACAATGCCACCAACTGGGAACAAAATGTCTGAATATTTGAAGTCTATGGGGGATGTTCTCATTTAAACTACCACACAATCCTAATTCTTAAAAAAATAGTTTTGGAGGTTGGAGAGATGGTTCAGTGGTTAAAAGCACTAGCTATTCTTCCAGACGACCTAATTCCAATCCCAGCACCAACATGGCAGCTAACAACCATTCATAACTCCAGGTCCAGTAAATCCAACACTGTCTTCTTTCCTTGGCTGGCATTGCATGACACAGGTACACTTCAAAATATGCGGCCATAACACTCATGAACATAAAAGAAAATTAAATAAAAAGAAAACAATTATTTTTTATTTTATGTGTATGAGTGGATTGCCTGCATGTATGTAACTGCACCTTGTTGTGCAGTTCCAACAGAGGTCAAAACAGGACATTGGAACCCCTCGAACTGAAGTTATGGACAATTGTTAGCTACCATGTCAGTGCAGGGATCCAAATGTGGGTCTTAAACAAGAGCAGCCAGTGCTTTTATCTGGTGAGCCATCTCTTAGCCCCAAACCAATTCATTTTCTAAAGATTGTGTGTGTGTGTGTGTGTGTGTGTGTGTGTGTAAGGAGAAGCAAGTCATGTGTATGCTATTTTGACTATAATATCTTCAAGATTCACACCTCCTAGAAGAGAAATTCCCATGATTTCATCGTGTCTTTATCATAACTCATGAATGACAATAATAAGATCATGCAATATTCCAAATTTCTTAATGTTTCTTGTCAAGACATATCTGTTCCTCATTGATGTTTGAGTCATGAGGTCATAAATGCTCATGTGCTCATGAATGTATATATATGTATATATTATATATAATATACACATACATATGTATATACATATACACACACACATATATATATATATATATATATATATACACACCCACCCCTCCACACACACACATATATACACATATATTCTGAGACAGGATCTCCCTGTAGCCCCACTGTCTGGAACTCTCTATGTAGACCAAGCAGGGCTCAGTCTCACAGAGATATGCTTGCCTCCCTAGGGCTCACATTAAAATTGTACACCATCAATCCAGGCTCACGAATATTTTCAAATATTTTGTTGCTTTTCTTTCAATTCTTGTTAGTAATTCCATTTCTTTGATTTTTATTTGTTTGATGTTTTGGAAAAAATGTTTCAGGTTATGTATGTAATCTGAAGATAATCAGGTGATATTATTTAACTTGTTTTTGTTGCATAAATTTTTTATTAAACTATTGTGTATTTCATACATAGCATCTCAATAGTCTTAATCACCTTTATACTACCTTCTCCATTGACCCTCTACTACAGCTCACTCTGCCGCACTGGAGTTCACTCATTCTGTCATCTGTGTTAAGCCCTATTGTGCCAAATTAATCTCCCTGGCTGTTCATCAGTGCAAGTTCTCTACTGAACTTCTGTCAGCCTATCCACAGTCCCTCACTTTAAGAAGGCCAGTTCTTCTTCACCCAACGATAATCAGCTGCCAATATTTCTTCAGCTAAGATTGGGTTCTGCTATTCATTTTCCCATTTCCATGTTGAAGTTTTGTATGGTTGAGTTTGCATGATTTTGTGCATGTTGACACCAATGTTATAGGCTCATATGAGCAGGGTCCCAGGCATTTTTAGGAGTCTATTTCCATATGATCTTGTATTACCTTCCTGGCTCTTACAATCTTTCCACTCCCTCATCCACAATGTGCCCTGAGCCCTAGGTGAGTGAAGCTGAATATAGAAGTGCTGTCCATGGACCCACACTCTACAGACTCCTAATCCACAGTTGGCCAGTTATGCTGTTTTGTGTTTCTGGCCCCATGTTGTATGAGGGGGTTTTGTTAATGAGAGTTAAAAGGTTAATTAGTGTACTCTTGGCCCCTTGTTCAATGTTGTGTGAGTCTTAGGGGAAGAGGTTGCATTGTAGATGTGTTTCTTAGGTTTGGGCAATTCACAGACAATGTTTGGGACTCTGTAGTAGTCTTCATCTGGTGCAAAATAAGCTTCTTTGATGAGTGGTTTCTCGGGTTATCCTCTGTAAATGTAAGGATACCTATTTTGCACTTAGTAAGAAGTTACCTTAAGGGATGCAACAGCTTTGGAAATTACTCTAAGATCCATGACCACTCCTGCCATTTATATATGGCTATGTTTACAATGCCACACATGAATTTCCTCCCATTGAGTTGGATTTAAGTTCTCCATTAAGTTCTCCATTGGTTGCCGGCAAGGTAAAAATCCCACTACTGCACCAATGTTGTATGCTGTGGCAGACATTGATGTAGGTATTTCACCTTAATGCTGATGTTGGACCACTTATTATTGTCCTAGCTTAGTAGCTTGGTTAGCACTCTCCAAAGCTATGAGAGCTAGCCTTCGAGGGAGCTGGCTTCCAGGTTAGTCCCAGCTCTACTGCTCCCAATCTGGTCTCTGAAATATGTCTCCTCAGCAATAGGGTCTTACCTTCAGGTTCTGAGAGACAATCAAGGGCTGTGGTAAAAGCCTGTGTAATTTTGGGAGTTTCTGGGACTAACCTGGCCAACAACTCAGAGGAAGTTTTCTCCGGTCTGGCAGTGTTTCTTGTTATGTAGCCTTTAGCTATGGTCACGAATTCACATAGAGATATTGCATGTGTGTGTAAATTGTCATTTGGATGTTAGATTAATATGATTCCTTCAGGTTTTTCATACTAGGTAGTCATTATCTCTCCTTTGCCCCCTCCCTGTCTAATCCCCCACTCCATGTCTTCTCCATTTTTCTCATTTTTCCCTTGATAATACCTGTCTCCAATGGTTCACTTGAGCTCCTTCCTTTCCCTTCATCCCCAAATTTTCTTCCTCTCCCTCCCATTTAAAAATCCTCACTTTTTCCACATGTCTCTTAGTAATTCCTATCTCCTACCAGTCTTCTCTCTCAGGTTCCCAATTTCCCTTTACCTTCCTGGTTCTTTTCCATTCTCCTGGTTTTTGCAGTTATATCAGGATGTGTATTCACATATAAGGATTTGGTGCTAGGATCCACAAAAGAGGAAGAACATATGTCATTTGTTTTTTTCTGAGTCTGTGTCACTTTGCTTAACATAACAGCTTCTAGATTCATTCATTTGTCTGCAAATTTCATGGTGTCATCTTTCTTTACTGCTGAGTAGAATGCCATCGTGTAAATGTACTGCATTTTCATTATCTGCTCTTCAGGTGAAGGACACTTAGGCTGCTTCCATCTCTTCACTATTGTGAAAAGAGCAGCAACAAACATGGATGTGCAAATGTATCTGCAATAGATTGAATCCTTCACACATATGCCAAGGAGTGGTATAACCTGATCAAATGGTAGGTTCATTTTTAATTTTTTAACAACTTGCTTATATATTCTGGATGCTAAATCTCTGTCAGGTGTGCCACTGGTGAATATTTTCTTGTCTTTTAACCTCAGGTATTCTTAATAAGCTATAGTTCTTATTATAATTCTTATAATTGGGAAAAATTCCAAATGGCTGCCATATAAGTACAAATGTACTGACCATTAAAATTTAGATATCAGAACATTTGGAGGAAAGAACCTTAAAAAAACTCCTTAGTGGAGGACTAATGAAGAAAATTTTGAGAAATACTTTCTAATTCAAAATACCGTAAAATAGCCAGGTGTGGTGGCACACACCTTTAATCCCAGCACTCAGGAGGTATAGGCAGGCAGATCTCTGTGAGTTCAAGGCCAGTCTGATCTACAAAGTGAGTTCCAGGACAGCTGGGACTACAGAGAGATCCTGTCTCAAAACAACAGCAACAACAACAACAAAAAACCTGTAAATTAGGATTAGAGATTTATTGTATTCCACTTTAAATTTGAAAGACAGAAAAAATAATAAGTGCTAATGTGTACATTTCCTCCTGTCCCAAGGTGAGCCACATTCATCTTTGGTTTCTGTTTTCAGGGATAATTGTGAAGTGGCTTAGAAATTTTTACCCATTACCAAATTTGTCATTGACATTTCATCTAATGGAATTAGTATTTATTTCCAAGCAAGGCCTACATCTATTACTTTAAGATGGTTCAAAAGTTCTTGGTATTTTTGTACTTTTATTCTCCTTTCTGAATTCTTTCCATAAACAAAAACATTCCCATACTGATTACTTGGCTACTCTGATATACAGTGGATGGAGTCTGCCAAACATTGACTCTTTTTCTTTAGTTATGAAAATTAAGGTGCTGAATTCCTCTCCAACCAATTCTTAATGGGGGACCAATTAGTTTGTTTCAAATGACATTTTCAAATTGTGAGTAGGTTTATGTGTATGTATTTGATGTGCTTCAAGTTTAAACCACCTCATTCTTGTCACTTGACTTTTATCATTTTAGGCCAGTGCAAACCTCTTTAAAAGTCTCTTTAAAAGTTTCCTTTTGATGTGACACCTTTAGTTTTGGGCACTCCTTAACTTTTTGCCACAAATTATCTCAAGCTCAATTTGTACATTTTCTGAACAAGACCCCAATTTAATGATTTTGTTTTCAATGCAAAATGTTACTTAAATGTAGGACTTCAAATCTTGGCTTCATTCAACACTGCAGTGCCTACTTGAAAATCAAGAGAAGTAAGCTCACTATTAATCTAAACCATTGTGCTATGCTTAATCAACTATGTTCAAAGATGCTTACAGAATCTCCTGACTGTGCAACTTTCATGACTGAGACCAAATCAGGTAATGTTCCTACTCCATGCCACTAGGTGACTCCCTCTCCTAGTGGACCCTAAACTACTCCCTCCCTATAACTACCCCCCCCAGCTTGAAGCATTTAAGAGAGAAGACATACCCCTTTACTTGTCCTCAAGGTCTGGAATGAAGGATTAATGCCTGTGCTTAAAAGAGCTCTGAACTAACTTCTAAAGGACCTCATACTCAGCTGAGTAAACTTTAGGTAAACCTTAGTTCTGAGCTAATTTCTAACACTAAAACTGTGTAAAACTCCCAACCCTGATACTGTGCTGTCTGGGAAAACAAATAACAGCCTCTATTTCCTCAAAACCTCCAAACCCTGTCCCCAGCACTAGCCATACCCCACCCCCTTTCCCAATTCTCTAACTTTTATGGGCAACCCACCAACTCTCCCTGGGGGTGCAGTTTCAAATCCCAAGAGCCTGTTGCCACCTTCATTATTCTTGATAGAGAACAATCTGCTCAAAAAAAAAAGTTATTTTCCAAGAAGATCCAAATCTTTCTTCATAGAAAGAATTATTTGACAGTCTAAACCTGGTTACAGGGGTGCATTATACAGATTTTTTATTTTTCCTATACCTTTTTTGTCTTATAATTATACTTTTGTAATATTCAAAACATTTAGTTCTTAAAAATATTAACAGTTGTACAGGGGCAGCTGGGAGAGGGTCTCGCTCTGAACCCTCTCTCCAGGGGTCCCCGTCCCAGAGGGACCACGCTCTTCCTCAGCAGAGTGAACAGAGGGTTGTGTTTACTTCTGCTCTGGTCCTGGCTAGCAGACTTGTGGGCGGGCTCCTGATTCGCAGGCAAGACACCATTACTCGCATGCCAGGTACACAGCTACGGGGTGGTGTGGCACAGGGGCAGCTGGGAGAGGGTCTCACCCTGAACCCTCTTTCTGGGGTCCCCATCACAGAGGTACCGAAGCACAGGCTAGGTCAGGTGCACAACCCCCCCCTCCCCCACGCCAAGGGAATTGCTGAGAATCCAAGTGGTCTTCCTTTTGGAGAACCTTCAGAACAGAAAGAGAAGACTGACTTAGGCTTCCGACATCCAATATATACACAAAATTGAAAACCTGAAACCTAGGCAAGTCAATACATCATAAAAATAAAAAAAAAATTAAAAAAAAGGAGGAGGAAAGGGGAAAAAAGCATCGGAAGGAGGCAAGCAAAACCATCCGCTAACATAGTGAAAAGTCATTTGTGACTTGAACCACAAAAGGGAAACCCACATGCCAGGGACACGACGAAGGGACAACATGGGAAAGGCACAGGATATTCCCACACCAGGCCCTACCAAACCTGGAGGAGATAGCTACAATGGGATCCCCTTGGAGGAGACCCAAGGAACAGAGCTTAGAGGAATAATTGCAGACATA
>VZQC01011281.1:1266592-1292411 GCA_009823505.1 Rhizomys pruinosus | reverse complement strand
CCCCCCCAAATTATAAAGGCCTTTTGCCTATAAGTGGGATATATGCAAGGAGAAAGGCAGTAAGTCCCTGTTGTCGAAGACCTGGTGTGAGCATGAAAAATGTTATGAGACGTCACTTGCTAGCGTACAACTGGCCTCTGAAATGCTAGAGAGCGTTACCAAAGGCCACTAAAGCAATACAGCAAAATATTGGTCTCCCTGAGACAAGCAAGACTCCTCCGTCAATATCAGCTACACCTCAACAGCCTGGAGATACTGTGCAACAGTGGCAGCCAAGTGTCTATATATATCCCAAATCTATTTGGCTATTAGCTCTCTCCTTGGAGGAATAACTCACAGCGGATGCCACAAGCTTATGTCCTCTAGTGGTTAGGAGATGTTATAAGCCACAATAAGAACTTGTCACCCTTTATAGAGAAACCACAGTTTGCGGATTAGCATACCATCCAAGCATCTGTGTCTATGCTCACAGCTTAGCTTGACATAATAATTGGTACTGCTTAAATGCCTGTACATCCAATAGCTTGTGCTTTGTTAGTATGACTAAAAAGGGTATCACTGGAAAAGCTGTCAACCCATGAAGGGAAACAACCTGAACAGACTGGAGTCCAAAATGACAACTCCAAAGAAATTAGACTGTTTTCTTCTCACCCACTTGTGCCCCTTTCCCAAAGCCCAGGGAACAAACTGCAGAAGAGGCAGCATTGTACAATGTAAGGGCTGTGGAGAGATAGGGGTGAATCCTGAGACTACAGGAATATAGTCTGCACTCCTAATTGATCAACATGCCTGTGCATACAAGCTTCTCCAACTGGAATATGGGAACCTTGGGCTGTTCAAAATTTGGACATAGATACTTGCAAAATGCACCAATTACTTAACTGTATGACAAACTGAATAACATCAATGTTATCTGCAAACAACTGTGTCATTATATTGTAGAATCCCTTAAAAATAAACAAAAAAATAAATACCTATATATCTAAAAATAAATAAATAAATAAATAAATAAAGGTGATTACCCCAAGTAACAAGTTTAATTTCTCTTTACTGTTCTTCTGCAAGATGCCTACCATTTAGGCTTCACAGCAAACAAAATACAATGTTAATGTCAATTACACTAATTCCCTTCTTTGTGTAGTTAATACAGCAATGTGATATATAGCGTATTAGTCACTTTTCTGTTGCTGTGATAAAACACCATGACCAAGGGAACTTATAAAAGGAAGAGTTTATTTGAGCATACAATTGACAGTTCCAGGGAATTAGAGTCCATTGTGGTGGGAGGCATCGTGGCTGGGGCTGGAGCAGAAAGCCCAGGTTCACATCTTGCAATGAGTACAGGAAGTCAAGAGAGAGTGAGACTGGAGACTGCAAGGCTTGTTAAACTCACTAAGCCCGCTCCCAATGAATACTTCCTCCAGCATGGCCAAACCTTCTAAGATCTCCCAGAACAGCGCCACCAACTGGGGATGAAATGTCTGAATACTTAAAGCCTATGGGGGAACACTCTCATTCAACCCACCACATGTAGTTTGATTAATCTGTTTTATTTTGCTTATAAGTTTTAGAGATATATCTTTGATTTATTTTTATGAAATATTCTAATAATTTACACAGGGTCAAACTCAAAGCAGCATATCAAGATGACTTGCTTCTGTCTCTCCTCTTCTTTCTTACCTTCCAGTACAGGTAATTATTTTGGTTAATTTTTGTTTTATTCACTTTTTCTTATTTGTGGAAATATAAGCAAATAAGTACATCTGTATATTTATTTATCTTCTATTTTCTTACAAAAATTAGCATACTATAAACTGCTTTGTATTTTGCATCATCCCTTAACAATTTATCCTGGAGATTGCTCCACATAGTTATGAACATATAAATATGTAAGTTAACATACATACATATGCATAGATACATACATATACATATATATGTATATGTAATTGGCAAATTCCCCATAGGTGCTATATTTTTTCATCTTTCCCTACAACAGTGTGCTAACATCTGCTGCTTCTTCATGCTCTCATTGACCAAATTAAACTTTTATTGTTTTTTCATTGTGATAAGTGAGGAATGACAACTAAGTATAGTTTTAATTTGCATTTCTCTTATTTTGGTAAGTGTGAACATCTTATTGTATGATAAAGATCTGTTTTCATTGCTTTACTGTGAATTTTTATTTGTACTTTTTCCCCATTTTTGTTGAAAAAATTTGCCCATATTTTATTGTTCTAGCTTGTCTTCCATTGCTGTGACAAAACACTCTGACCAACATCAACTTGGGGAGGAAAGGGTTTATTCAGCTTACATCTCCTGGGTCACAGTTCATCACTTAGGGAGCCCAAGGCAAGAACTCAGGGCAGGAACCTGGAGGCAGGAGCTGAAGCACAGGCCATGGAGGAATGCTGTTCACTGGCTTGCTTCCCTGGCCCATACCCAGCCTGCCTTCTTATACAGTACACAACAACCTGCCCAGGGTGGCACCACTCATTGTGGGCTGGGCCCTCCCACATTGCCTGACAATCAAGACAATACTCCACAGATGTGGCCACAGGCCAATCCAATGGAGCCAATTCCCCAGTTGAGGCACCCTCAACCCAGGTGTGTCAAGTTGACACTAAAGCTATCCAGCACAATTGACCCCTTGTCAACTTGACACACAAAACACATCACTATTAAACCACCACCTTTCCAGTTCTTATCCCCAAAGTATGATGTTAACATTAATCACAACCCAAGACAGTACAAACTTAAAAGCCCCACAGTCCTTAAAATGTCCCAACACTTAAAAGTTCAGCCTATTAAAAGTCTCTTAACTGTGGGCTGCTGTAAAATCCAAAACAAGTACTGTCTTATTTCAAAGGGAAGAATCAGGCACTCTCAAAACCAAAATCTAGCAAAGTAGCTCAAGGCTGGACACCTGCGACTCATTCACAATCTTCTGGGCTCCAAACAGTTTCAGAAGCTCCCCCTCTCCGACTCTGTTGTCCATGGCACGCACAGCTCATCTCGAAGGCCTAGGCCGACTCCATTCCACACCTGCTGCTGCTCTTGGTGGTCGTTCCACGGTCCCAGCATCTCCAAAACACTGGGGTCACCACTGAAACTGAGGCATCACCTTCACCAATGGTCTCTTGTGACCTCTCCTGGTGCAAAGCCTCAGCTTTTCTCCATGACCCCTGAAATCCTGGGGTCTTCACTGCAACCGAGGTGCACTTCCACCAATGGTCTTTCCTGACCTCTCACAGTGCCAAGCCTCGGCTGCTCTCTGTGACCTCCTCAAATTTCAACACTGGAACCATATAGGAGACTCTTACATGTTACCAAGTCCTGCTTCTGGCTTGAGATGGAGGCTCAGGCCCCTTCTGGAACACAGTTTCTGTGTTGACCCTGAAGAAATTCTTCCCAGAAGATTTCACCACAGTGATGCTGGTCTCTTGATACTTACAGCTGATATTTCAGCCCCAGCTAACCAGCATCAATTGTCCCAGTACAACAAAGATTTCCCTTCAGGTTCAGGTATCTTGTTACATACAGGTGATTCTTCAGCCCCAGCTGACCAGGACCTACAGATTACACAGTCCTGATGATCTCTGCTCCCCTTTGAAACTAGAAACTTCACAAGCCAGGCCTCCTTCTTCTACAACTCTTTCAGCAAAACTGCTCCAAGCTCCACAGCAATGATGTTTAGGCATTCAATGATCTTCCCAGCCCAAAGTTCCAAACACCTCCACAATCCTTCCCCAAAACACCAAGGTCAGGTCTGTCACAGCCATGCCTCACTCTTCTGGTACCAATTTCTGTTCTAGTTTGTCTTCCATTGCTGTGACAAAACACTCTGACCAACACCAACTTGGGGAGGAAAGGGTTTATTCAGCTTACATCTCCCGGGTCACAGTTCATCACTTAGGGAGCCCAAGGCAAGAATTCATGACAGGAACCTGGAGGCAGGAGCTGAAGCACAGGCCATGGAGGAATGCTGTTCACTGGCTTGCTTCCCTGGCCCATTCCCAGCCTGCCTTCTTATACAGTACACAACAACCTGCCCAGGGTGGCACCACTCATTGTGGGCTGGGCCCTCCCACATTGCCTGACAATCAAGACAATACTCCACAGATGTGGCCACAGGCCAATCCAATGGAGCCAATTCCCCAGTTAAGGCTCCCTCTACCCAGGTGTGTCAAGTTGACACTAAAGCTATCCAGCACATTTATTGACAAGTTTTATAAGAAATTCTATGGGCTGGAGAGATAGCCTAGCGGTTAAGAGCACCGACGCTCTTGCAGAGGACCCGGGTTCGATCCCCAGCACCCACATGGCGGCTAAGAACCGTCTGTAACTCCAATTCCAGGAGAACTCCAGTTCCAGGGGAATCCGAGACCCTCTTCTGACCTCCGCGGCATTGCACGACACGGGTGCACAGACCTGCATGCAGACAATACATTCATACACATACAAAAATAAATAATAAAAAAAAAATTAAAGACCATGTTCCTCAATTAAAAAAAAAAAAATTCTAAAGCTTCTACTCTAGCTTAGACACAAAGTGGCTCTGGGGAAGCAAACCTTTCTGCCAGTGATGACAGTGGAGTTGGTCTTTGGGAGTGCACAAATTATTTGCTAATTTGAGAGACACTGATTCAAAATAAAATAATTTCATTCTAATAATTACTTGCTTGTAGTTTTGGTAGTGTTTTTTCATCCTCAAATCATTCTGTCTGTTTCTACCATTGACTGAAATTGTGAAAATGGAAATTTAGGTAAAGAATCAATCAGGGAAAAACTGATGATACAACAGTGTATTATTTTTTAACCTTTGGAACAGGTTCCCTGTGGAAGTTAAGGAAGCCCATCACCTCCCTCATTTCACATCAACTCTCACATAGAGAAGCTAATTTGTGAATGTAAATCACTTGGGAAATATAGTGCTACAGTAATGTAAAATAAAAATGCATATTTGGATTGCTATAGGAAACATAGAAATAGAGACCTAAATTGAATACTTCCAAAACCATAATTACAGATTCCAAAGCACAATGTTATTTCTTTGATAACTCCACCTTTTTGTTATAATAAAGCCAGACTTTCTCCTTTGCCCTAAGGAGGACACAAATTACAAGAGTCCTGACCTCCAGGCAATTGAGTGCATTAGCATGGCTGTGGTGTATGAGGCCACTACAGAGCTAGGAAATAAAGCAAAATGGCTGAAAATGAGAAAAAATTCCATTGCATTAGCAAGAAGAGGAATCAGTGGGGATCTATAAACCAGAGCTCTAGAATAGACACATTCTACCCCAAACAGTAGAAATATAAAAATTAACAGCTAGGAATTCTAGAAACATGAATTCCAGATAATTTATATTTTTTTTCTATTTTGACTATTGCTCTGAACTAACCTTAGCTAATTGGGTTGTACTATCTTATTAGACTCTTTTTTTTTAATTATTTTTTTAAATTTTTTATTTATTTCTGTATGTGTATCAATGTACTGTCTGCATGCAGGTCTGTGCACCCGTGTCGTGCAATGCCGCGGAGGTCAGAAGAGGGTCCCGGATTCCCCTGGAACTGGAGTTCTCCTGGAATTGGAGTTTCAGACGGTTCTCAGCCGCCATGTGGGTGCTGGGGATCGAACCCAGAGACTCTTTTTATCATATCTTGAATGTCACAAAACTCAAAATAGGTAGAGATTAATTGGGGCAGTGAGGATGCACATCAGGTAAAAACCTGACACCCTGAGCTCAATCTCTGAAGACCCACATGGTTGAAGAAGACAACACATTTCAGGGACTTGCAATCCAACCTCCATATGTGCATTGTGGCATGCATATGTCCAAATGTATACACACACACACACACACACACACATACACACACATCACAGAGTAAATAACAAACAAATGTTATAAAAATAAGTATTAAAAGATTAGTTACTTCACACAATTTGCTAGTAGGTTTAGAATTCTAGGATCATAAATGGATGGCTTAGTAAGAAATAGTCCTATAGTCATGTCTGTAAGTATAGTGACTTGGCCATCTATGAAGTTCTGAAAATCCTTTTTGATAAAAAAATTTAAGGTAAATATATTATCTAGTAACAGAATTAAGCTAACTTTCTGCAAGTCACACAATCAAATGTGCCCTAACCCACCAGCACACAGCAAAGCTTAAGGGGAAACTCACACTCTTACTTCTGAGGTCATTGGCAAGACTACATGACATTTGTACCTTCAGTATACTAGGATGGAGGTCTACAGTATTCCAGTGACTGCATTTATATGGATTACACTAATTTCCTCAATGTTGTTCATAATAGTCATTACTCTAATTAATGACCCACCAATATCACCAGTGAAAGCCTATTTCTCCTTTAGATTCCAGAAAAATCTTCAAAGTCTCTGGTATTAATGAAAAATAAAGGTAACGACCTATTTTAATGTCTTCATGTGGGCAGTGATCTTTTGGATTGATGCTTGGTAATCACCAGTGGAGTGAGATTTCCTGGATAGACAATATTTTGCCCACAGAGTACTGCTTAAATTTTGAAACTATTTATACTGAGCTATTTTAAAATAAGTTACAGGTTTATAATAGTTTTGTGAGGAATATAAACTTGTGCATCATTTGCTTCTTTTATTATTATATTTGAAAAAAAAACTTTGAAGAATTAGCAGGTAGTAATATACCATCTTGGATACACATGTGTGTGCAGGTACAGACTGTATGTGCCTGTGAAGGCCAAAGGGCAAACTTAGGTGTTGCTATCTACTTTGTTTTTTGAGACATGAACCTTCAGTGGCCAAGAACTTGCTGAAAAGGTCTTGACACTGCAGGGATTACAAAGCATGGAGCATTACTCAAATGTTTGAGTTCTGAGGATTAGACCTAGATCCTTATGTTTGTAAAGCATTTCACTCAGCTATCCTCTAGGTCCTGAAAACAGCCAATTACTTACTAGGACTTTATTGTTTACAATAAGAATGTGCAATAATTTCATGAGTTTCTACTATAATTTCTTCCCTGTTGTAATTTCTCAGATTGAATTTCTTGACTACTATCAAACATAAAACAGAAGTTGATCTTCAAATTTAATTTACAAGAAGTCCTGGTCTAAGAACATCTGATTCTTTGAAAGTTGGATCTCCGTGCATTAGAGGTTCCATCATCCAAGTGTGTTTATGTGTGTAGTGTCAAGAGGGGATGGCGGCATGAAGAAAGCAAGAGAGAATCCTTATGATACCTTCATCTAGGCTTTGCCTGAGAATATTTCATTGCTTGTATTACTTTTTCTGCTCAACTGCCCTTCAAGTTGTACCTGAGGATTTTTAAAGTGCAGGGTGTTTGTCAAAAGGCAAAGACAAAAGTATTCTGTGAGAATCCCAGAAAAACAAAAGACGAACGGTATCCCTTATCTGTGGATGCGAGTACAAAGTACCTAGTTGTAAGACAAACTAAACAACATTAATGTTATATTCCTCATGATCTAAAGACAACTATGCTCTTGCAGTGTGGATCCCTAAACAGGTTCTAGAGCTGACCTAACATTTATTTTCAGTCCTTGGGTTTTTGGTACATGATGGAGGGTATGTGTGAATCTTTTAGAGAAATATGGGATTAAAATGGAAAGATGCTAATCAAGAAATATGCTATGGAAATAACATACAGTTTGTTTCCAAAGGATGCAATATTATAGGCTGTTGCAACTTAGCATTTCTGTGTGCTTAACGACCATACTTAATGCCCATACCAATTCGGCCCAGGGACCTAAGGGATAACTTTGTACCTTGCCCTCAGAGGTCAACCAAGTCTTAGGGGATTATGCATGGGGGCACCTCCTGAAATGTCCTACAGATGTGGGTCACCAGTCTTCCTGTTCAGGGAGGTCTTGGAGAGCCACTGATGGGACCTCAGCCAGTGTCCAGTCTACAGAGAGGAAAGGCTGCTCATGCTTCAGAGAAGGAAGCCTGGTCTAGCAAGGCCTGATTCTGTCCTGGAGTGAATGGAACTGGTGAATGAAAAGCTGAAAGGAGCAAGGGACTCCCACCCTCCTCACCACCCGAAAAAAAAGCCCCAAGAGACTCCTGAGGACCATATCCTCAACTGACCTTGAGAAAACAAAAACCTCAGTTAATCTGGGCTAACTGTGTGGCCTTAAGCATCCAAAAGGAAAGTACAAGATACAAATAATCAGTAAGATCAGAGAAACTGTACTCCAGAAATAGAACTTGAGATCTTAGTAAAAAAAGACAAAAAGAATAAAGAGAGTGTACTGTTGTTTGGCCTACCTCCAATTCTTACTGACAAGTGCATCTACTCTGTGGCTGCCACCACTTTTGGCACTTCTCAAAGGCATGAGACACAGCTTTTTAACCTCCTAATATGGACTGAGGACTCATGTCTCTCCAAGAATCCTCTAAACCTTCAATGCCAGATGGGGACTACTGAAATACCCAGCTTGTGGAGTAAACAGCTAAGGGGATGTCAGCCTCCTCAGAATGTAGACTGCCATTGTTGGACTACCTGGTGTGTATCATGGAGGCCAGTGCAGGGGGATCAAGACAGGGTGCATGCTTACTGGACTTCATTTTGGGGGACCATGGGAGAGAAGGACCCCAATGTGGAGCAAAAGTGCAGGATTGATGGTTGGGGCTGCCAAGGAGGAAACTTCAAGCAGTTCCTTACAGAAAACATGACCTCTTTTAAGGAAGAAAAAAAAATCCTCAAATTCAAGTGATTAATATAGTATATTATATATATATATATATATATATATATATATATATAATGTAGCAATACAAGTTGGAGAGAACAAAAAAAATGTGTTCTGTGAGAATAACCAGTTGAAGTTGACCAAGATTATAAAGTAATTTGCAAAGCTATTTGCTTCTACACAAACCTTTTAAGTATTAGAATATCATGCTACTACAGAAGAATTATCTAAAATGAGGTAATATGCTGTATTGCACTGTACCAGCTATAAGCAATTATGGAGGGATGTACTTTCTTCATGTGTATTAAGGAGGCTGAGCAGAATATAGAGAAATAAAATCCTAGAGTCTATAACAACTCATGAGGCAAATTGAAAGAAATTATGAAAGACTTCATTGTATTATTGAAACAAACACAATGAAATGCATTGTGACAATATGATATAAATCACAGGGTAATAGCACATATTAATAACCAGTGCAGAATAGGAGAATGTCTTCTGTGCTGATTTACAGAATAGAAAATGTGACATGACAGACTTTCCACCAACCAAATCTTTACATACTGGTATAGTTATGGTTTCCCTGGATCATCTCATTCACCCTGAAGGATGCTGAACATCAGTACACAAGGGTTTGGTGAACCATCTTTTCTACTTGGCACTATTGCACTGGACTAAACTATGATTCTCTAGTACCCAGAGATAAAATCCCAACAGCTTTTTTATTCTGCTATATAAACTCATAGCTAATTACAATGTGCCAAAACAAGGCTGCAGAAAGTATAATCTATTAGCAATAACTTCTGTCTAACACTATAATTGCATCTGGAATAATGAAATGTTCATTTTAGTATTAAAATTAATAATGTCATATCAATGCCATTAATAATTAAGGATTCTTTTTATAACATTGCATCATTAATAACATAGACATTATGAGCACTTCTATTAATACCAACAATAATAAAAATAATATCACATTTCCTTTATATCATTACCATTTTGCAAGAAAAATGAAATGCTGTCTATATTATAGACCAAAACTTGTTGTGTACAAGGTAAGCAGTTAGGGAAATATATTATTCTTTTGGATAAATAAAGCATCTCTTTCCTAGATACTAGTTGTATGTGAAAGAATTCATTTCATAATCCATATACAGAAAGCACATGAAAATTTTATTTACACTACCATTTCCAGGTTAATAAGCTATGTTGAAACTGGGGCAGTGTCCAGTGCCTGTTCAATGTCTGAGTCTTAAGTTTACTAAGTCAACTTCATTTAGGAATGGGTGCCTGGACTAATTTTTTTATAATTTAAGCTTGGGGTTACCTATAACACTTTTTATTCATTAAATATTACATAATATTTTTATATTTCATTTACTTGTCTTCATAGAGAATTATATTAATCTATCATTCTAGGTAATTTTTTATTTATTCAAATTTCCTCAATTTCAGTCTAACACATGGAAGATCCTCTGGATCAAATATAAGTTAAATATAGCCTGAAGGCCAGGTATGACCCATAGTTTGTTTTTGTTAATAAAGTGTTACGAGAACATAGCCACCACCATTCATTTGCACGTGTTATGTTTGTTCTCAACTTCAATAGCAGAGGTGAGTAGTAAGAGCTGAGATTATATGGTCTACGAAGCTGATAGCTTTTCTTTCTAGCCCTTTGAAGAAACTATCTATGGGGGTTATGTACCCTACAGAAGACCCAAAAATATTTTTGACATTTCCAGACCACAGATAGTGAAAATATAGGTTCAAAGACATATCCTTAAAAAATTCATACTAAAAATTATTAATATTCAGAAGTATACCTCCCCTTGAATTTAAAATAGTACGCAGTATATTGTTGCTTGCTGTGGTCTAAATTAGTGTAGATGAATTCTTTTCAAAAATTTTCTTGAGACAAGTTCTCTCTGTGTACTCTGGGCTGACAGTGAGCTCTCTCCTCCAGTCGTGATCTGCCTGCCTCTACTTCCCATGTCTTGAGATTTTAGGCATGCATCATTACATCTAGCTATAACTGTGAAACTTTAATGTCAATATTAATAACAGGCTTCAATAAATCCTTATTGGAACATTAAAAATGTACTGTTTATTTTATGACTTATAAAGGATATATGTTGAAATAATAATTTATCCCTATACATACTTCTTTTTTAACATTTTTTCCTTATTTTTATTTCATGTGTATGAGCATTGTGTCTGCATATGTTTAAGTGCACCCATGTTGTGCAATGCATGAGGAGGACAGAAGAGGGTGTTAGATCCCCTGGAAATGGAATTACAGACAATTGTTAGCTGCCATGTGGGTGCTGGGATTTGAACCCGGGTCTTCTGTAAAAATAACCAGTGCTCTTAACCAGTACACTGAGCCATCTCTCCAGCCCCCATACTTACTTCTTAATATCCAATGAGTTCCTATAAATACTTACTTCTTAATATCCAATAAGATGTATCAACAGTCATATGAAACATCTTTAATTTATTTTTTTTTTGAGACAGGGCTTATTATATAGCCTTAGCTAACATGGACTAACTATGCAAAGTATCCAAGGCTAACTTGTTTCACAGCCATCAGGTTTTGCATCTGACTCCCAAATGCTGGGATTAAAGGCATGTGCCACCACACCCTGCCCAATACACACACACACACACAGCACACAGATATATATATATATATATATATATATATATATATATATATCCATCCCCAGGTTCATTAGTTCACACATGGTATTATTATAGGATATATAGTATAGTAGTATAGATATAAGTATATATATATATATTGCAAAAACTTTGACTTCTACAGAAGAGAGTATAACCATGCCACATCAAGCAAGAGCAGCCAGCAGAGTTGGCCCTTTGGCTAGGCTTTTACTCTTAATTGTGACTCCTTCTGACTGGACAGGGCTCAGCTTCACACTGGCAGTTAGCTGATGTAGGTGACAGAGCTAACAGTCAGAACCCAATCTTCAGCGGCAAGTGCAACCGTGAGCACATATTTCCATTTCAGGAAGTCCTAATGTGAGCAATTTAAATTAAAAAATATTTTATTGTGTTTTTGTACAGTTCATACAACAGTTCTTAACCAAACTGAGGTTCCCTCCCTCATCCATGCCCCCACCACCAGGCCTCATGCACTCTGCCATACATGCTTAGTCCCATTCAGTCAAGCATTTTACCCAGATGTTGTTCGTCAGTGCAAGTTCATTCACTAGAGTCTCTTCAGCCCAGCTGGAGATCTTAAGGAAAGTCTACTTGTAGGCGACTGCAAGCCATGTGTGGCCATAAGCATTATCTTGATTGCCCACCTGCACGTCCTTATTTGACCCTGGCCCATGGGGAAGAGCAGCAACTCGGAATACAGAGTGGAATGCAGGGCGTGTGGGATTGGCTGCTGGGAGATGATGTCGTTCTACCTATGTAAGGAATTTGCTACATACAATAAGTGGATTCATTACCTTTACCATGTAACAAGATCCCCAGTCAGTTATTTCAGTTAGTTATTTCACATGTGCGTAATTCTAAGTCTATCAGACTTGGTAGTTTGCTAAGGAGTTAGACTGGAGAACGGCCATCAGCCACCAGTCTGAAATTCAAGCCTTGGAGTCATCAATCCCCTGACTGTGGAATTATCAAGTGATGCTAGGCCTTAAGGGGGAGCCGTCTTCTCTTCAGCCTAAATCTGAGCGGCTACCAGCTGCCTAGATTTGGCTGCGGAATAAACATTTCCATAGCCAGCTGGTACCTGCAAAAGGTGCCATTTCCCCAGGGAGAAGCCATGGGGCGGCCATCTCCCTCTGCAGACTTGACATCGGACTGCAGGAGCACCTGACATCTACTCTCCCTTATCCAGCCATAATCCCTTTCCAACAGTTCTCAGGGTAGGGCCAGCACACCCTCCATTTCCCTTGCAGCACTCTGTGCTCTTGTCTGTTTGAGTTGGCATGGGTCTTGTGCCCAGTGTCACCAGGGCCACAAGTTCACATGTACATGCTTCCAGTGGCCTGAAATCCTTGGTTTCTCCATGTTCATGGACCAATCCTGGCTCTTACAATCTTTCTGCCCCCTCTTCAGAAATAGTCCCTGGGCAGTGGGTGTGTGAAGCTTAACATAGTTCTCTCCAAAGAAACACACTCTGCAGTCTCTTATTTTCTAAAAGTTAATCAGTTGTGGCCTTCTATGTACAGGATACATGTACAAGGAAGGTTTGCTGGTGAGAGTTGAGGAAAGACTAGTATTCTCTCCAATCCCTGTCCCACCATATTCTGTGAGTCTTATGTGTAGAGTTTTCACTGTAAACATGTCACCTAGGGGCAGACAAGTCTCAGAGGTATATTTGTTGTGTGTGACTGGTTGTAGAACTCCGCAGTAGCCTCCTTCTGTTTAAAAAAGAAATTTCTTTGATGAGTGGAGTACTGTATACTTGTCTGTGAATATAATGATCCATATTTAGGACATGATAAGAAATTTCATTTTTCTAGAGGTATGACAGAGATATGGTTTCCTCTAAGATCTATGACATCACCAGCCATGCATACTTGGCTATAATTATAGTGCCACCCATGAGTTCACCGCATTTAGAATTGAGAGGGCTTTCAGTAAAATTACGTAGACACTGATTACTTCCCACCAGATAATAGTGCCATTGCTGCACCAATAGAGATAGTGTGCTGTGCCAATCATTTTGATTATTTTAATTTAGGACTGGGTTGGATCATTGATAGATTCTCTCCCTTAGCAGCTTACATAAGTATCCTCTATAGCTATGAGACCTAGTCTCATAGCAATAGAGTAAAGGTAACCTTTACAGGGTAAAGGTTTCCAGGTCAGTTACCACTCCATTGCTCCAAGTCTTGTGTCTGAATTATGTCCTAACTTCAGCAATAGGCTCTTACCTTCACATCCTGGGAGATAACCAAGGTTATTAAGCACTAGCCAGTATTATTGTGGGACTCTCTTGGACTACTATGATCAACCACTCAGAAAGAGGTCACTCCTTTCTGGCAGTGTACTCCTTGCCATACAGCCCCCATTTTTACTCACTGACTAATGTTTAGACACCATATGTGTATTTCTCAGGGGTTTCCCAAGCCAATACGTTTTCCTCTCTTTCCACCCCACACATTTTCCATTCATCTCTTCTCTCTCTCCCTTGGTCCAACCTCTCCCCTCCATAGCCCAGGCATTCCCATTATCCCCACCATGACACATAACACTTGTCTCCCCATCTCCCTCTTTTTTTTTCTTCATATATATATATATATATATATATATNAAAAACCGAGAAACTGAGATATATATATTACAAGATTATCAAATCTAGACCTGTGTCACCCACCCTCTCCCCCCACCCCACGAGAGCTCATGCATTCTGCCAAACATGCTTTTCATCTCTTTCTCAGTCTTTCTCAAAATTCTCCATGTGGAAGTTGATTGTTTGGAGCAGAAGTTCCCTGTTTCAGTCAGTTCTTTGATGCAGTCCTTTCTGTTGTTGTTGTTGTTGTTGTTGTTGTTGTTGTTTCCAATATGCATCTCTCCCAACTTCTTGGACAAAAGCTCAAGGAGCCTTGCACAAGAAATACTTACAACTAGGTAAATACTTACAACTAGGTAATTGGCACTAGCATCCACAGATGAAGGATACCATTCATCATTTGTTTTTCTGGGACTGTGTTACTTCACTCAGCATGATGTCTTCTAGCTCCAGCCATTTTCCTGCAAAGCTCATGAGTTCCCACTTCTCCCTCCCCCATGAACCTTTGCATGTCCTTTCCTCCATACTCCCAGCTGAACACTCCCACTTTCCATACCTCCTCCCTGATAATATCTGTTCCCTACTGTTCCCCTCTTTTTGGCTATTCTTTCCCATTACCTACATGTTTCCTTTCCTTTTTTCCTGGGTCCTGCTGTTACATGAAGATATATATCTATATATAAGGGATTGGTGTTATGATCTGCAAATGAGGAAGAATATATGTTGCTTACTTTTGTGAGTTTGTGTTATTTCACTCAGTATAAGTCTCTAGTTCCATTAACTGCAAAAAAATCATCTTTTTTAACTGCTGACTAGAACTCCCTTGTTTAAATGTACCACGTTTTCATTTCCCATTCTTCAGTTGAGGGACATTTAGGTTGCTACCATTTCTTAGCTATTGTGAAAAGAACAACAAGCATGGATGTACAAGTATCTGTAGAGTAAGATGAATCCTTTTGGTATATGCCATGGAATAGTATAACCTGGGTCATTTTTAAATTTCCAAGAGTTCTCCACACTGCTTTCCATGGCACCAATTTGCAATCCCACCAGAAGTAAAATGAGCATTCACCTTTCTCCACATCCTCACCAGCAATGGTGTCTTTGTTCTTTTGATCTTAGCCTGACTAGGGTAAGATGGAATCTTAAAGTGGTTTTTATCTGCATTTCTCTAATTACTAAGGATGTTGGGGGGGTTAAAGTGTTTCTTAGCCATTTTATTTATTGGTTTGAGAACCCCCTGTTCAGATCCATAGCCTGTCTTTTTATTGGGTCATTTACTTTTCATGTTTCTTTGTTTTTGAACTATTTCTATATTCTGAATATTTATCTTCTGTCAGATGTGTGGCATGTCAAGATTTTTCTCTTACTCAGTGGGTTTCCTTTTTACTCCTTGGTTGGTTCTTTTGCTGTACAGAGGCTTTGTAGCTTAATTAAGTCCCACTTGATGAAAGTTGTCCTTAATGCCTAGACAACTGATATCTAATTTAGAATGTCCTTTTCTACATCTGTATCTTGTAGGGTACTGCCTATGTTTACTTCTAGAATTTTCAGAGTTTCAAGTATTATACTGAGGTCTTTGAGCCTCTTGCAGTTGATTTTTGTACATGGTGAATGATGTGTCCAATTTCATTCTTCTATGGGTGGAAATCGAGTTTTGCCAGCATCATTTGTTGAAGATTCTGTCTTTCCTCCATTGTACAGCTTTTACACCTTTGTTAAATACCACTGAAATTGGTGACTGCAATTCCATGTACTCTTTTGTTGTGTTTCATCAATCTACATCTCTATTTTTTGCCAGGACCATGATGTTTTTATGAGTATAACTGTGTAATATAATCTGAAAACTGGTATGGTGATCCACTAAGTGCTGTTCTTTTTGCACACGACTGCTTTGGACATCCAGGGTCTTTTCTGGTTCCATACGCATTTTAGTGTTTCTAAATCTGTGAAGGATGTTATGTGCATTTTTATTCTTACCCCGTATCTGTAATTTCTGAGGAAACTTTATATGGTTCTCATCACAGCTGCTGTGAATTTCTTATTCCCAGTAATGGTTAATAAAAAATCAGTTTTTTCACATTTTATCAACACTTCTTTCTCAAATGATAAACATTCTAAAAGACATTAAATCATGTCTCTTTGAGCTTTTGGTGTGCATTTTTCCCAGTGACCTGTGATGCTGACACTTTGCTCTATATCAAATGGCCTTTCAAATGCCTTCCTTGGAGAATTGTCTACTCAAGTTCTTCCTCCAGTTTTTAGATATTGTGATATTGAAGTTTTA
Source organism: Rhizomys pruinosus (assembly GCA_009823505.1). NCBI lineage: Eukaryota > Metazoa > Chordata > Mammalia > Rodentia > Spalacidae > Rhizomys > Rhizomys pruinosus. Next base: position 1,276,136 of record VZQC01011281.1, on the reverse strand, counting down.
AAGTGTTGAGTTCCTGTAATATCTTTGCTTTTATTACCTATTTTTAGATTTATGTATGGAGTTAATGCCAGATCAATATCACACGTTTTTTTTTTTTTTCCTTACTTTTTTTTCTAATAGCTTACCATTCTTGAAGTCCCTAATTCATTTTGAGTTTATCTGGGCTGTGATATCACTTGCTCATGTCAATTATTTGCATGTGGATGGATATTTCATTTCTCAGCCCTCTCTGTTGATGAATCTATTCTTCCCTTGGTATTTTTGGCACTCTGCTGAAGATCAGTTGGCTAACCATATATGAATTCACCTCTGTGCTGTTCATCCTATTCCATTGATCAATATGTCTGTTGTGCCAGTACCTTCATGTTTTAATTATTGCAGATTTATATCCTTAATATTAAGAAAATAGTCTTTTGAGATCTTTCTTTTATGATGATTTTTACATAGTCATGTTCAGGTGTTCCATGTGAATTTTAAAATCATTTTTCTATGATTATGAATCTTACTTTTAGAATTTTGGTGGATAGTGTATTGAAACTATAGATTCATTGGTGAAATCTGAATATATTAATATTGTTAAATCTTCAAATCTATGAATACAGATTGCCTTTCTCTTTTTTTTGCCTTCTTTAATTTCCTCAATTGGTTTTATATTTTTTTAGCAAGTTCATGTTTTAATTCCTGGGTCAAGTTCCCATTGGCATATGATAACATGGGTGTGAAAGAAATGACCAATTACAAAAGGATAAATGTTGCATGATCAAATTCATATTATCTAAAAATATCAAACTTTATAATGAAAGAATAGAACAGTGCTTTTCAGGGGCTAGAGGAGAAAAAGTGGAGCCACTTTTCATGGGGTGTAAAATAAGATCATGGAGTTCAGCAAGTTGAGTTAGCTCTTAGTTATTGAACTTATCAATAACGCTCTATAATACTATATGCTTTTAAGAGAGTATGTTGGATCTCACATTTTTTACCACAACCAATATTAAAAATGAACTCAATACAATGTATATAATTTATATGATTTTACAAATATATGTATGTGCATGTATACACATATTGAGTTCAAGATCCCAATTAATACATAATCAATATAATATATGTGGAATCTTATGTATAATACTAAAATTATCTACGAAGACTAGGAAACATGTCCATATTCTGAGGGAAAATTAGTGATGGCCTAGCAGTTAAGAGCGCTGACTGCTCTTGCAGAGGACCTGGGTTTGATCCCCAGCACCCACATGGTGGCTAAGAACCATCTGTAACTTTGATTCCAGGAGAACTCCAATTCCAGGGGAATCCAACACCCTCTTCTGACCTCTGCGGCATTGCACGACACGGGCGCACAAACCTACATGCAGAGAGTACATTTAAATAAATAAATAAATAAATAAATAAATAAATAGGAAAAAAAGCAGCTATTCATACCTGATATAGAATAACTTTGTGTTTTAAAACCTGATTGGATAAATCTTTCAGAAAGTAGCAAGAATGGATGAAGTCATAAACGTGTAAGGAAACAAGTAAGAATAGAATTATTAGGGGATATATTTTAATTAATGTAAATAAATTTGTATAATAAAACTGCATATTAACTTCAAATACAATTGGCCTATATCTTCACAAAAAGACAGATAATAAATAGTATTAAGAGCATCAGGGAATAGTGGAATATTTAAAAAGGTTTGACAGGAAGAAACATGTTTTTTTTTAATTTTTTTTTCTTTTTATTGGTGCTTTGTGTATTTCATACATCATTTTCCAATTCAGTTCAGGCATATATCCCCTTCCCTCCCCCCACCCCCACCCCTACCTATCCCAGATCATGCATTCTGCTGTAACTTTTCTGCATCTTTCTGTTTTTTTGTTTTGTTTTCATTTTTTTTAACAATAAGTGATAATTTGTGAGTACAAGCATCCTTCATGTAAAACCAATTTACGAGCAGTTGTGCCCAAACCCACACAGCTCATGGGTCCCACCATCCAGCAGGGGGTGCTTGTATGTTCAATCAAGTTGATCAAATGAGTGTCCAGTCTATATTGTTGTAGTTTCACCATTCACCCCAATCGCAGCCCTTACATTCTACCGCTCCCCCTCTTCCACAGATTGTTCCCTAGACTTAGAAAAGAAACATGTTTTTATATGGAAATAAGAGCCAAAATGATATGAAATTCATTAATGCAAAAAAGAATACATAAGACATGATTTTAAAGTGGTGATAGGAAAACAACTTGGTACTTAGAATTTCACATGCAGTCATAGGTCAGTAATGATTTTCTTCAGGTTTAAAAAAAATAAAATAAAGTTTAGAAAGAAGAAGCTCACTTAATTTCTTAGTGTGATCCAGTATCTATCGCTATGTTGTTATTGTTTTATACATATCAAGGTATATATTTTAAATGCTTAACATTTTACCATTAACTGTGCAGGATAATATCAATGGTAAGACTGGATAGTAGAAAAACTAAAAAAGAGAATACTCCCATGCATCTGGAAGGTGATGATGAAGAAATGTCTTAAATATTAATATATTTTTCCAGTGTTTGAACTGAAGCAAATGATATAATTACTCAACAAGAAGAAATGAAAAATTGAAAAATTGTCAAAATATTTGTGTAAATGCTGTGAAAGATCAATGGGACTGAAATTCATGATTAAAGAATGTTTGGGAAGATGCAAATATGTGTAAGAAACTAATAAGAATAATCACTAGTTTAAAGCCCAAGTCAAGAACAGCCAGCCTGCTACTGACAAAATAATATATGGAACCTTAAACACTATCATAATGGTGTGTCGATTTGGGGACTTTGAGAGTTAGATCATGAAGCTAGGGCCCTCCTGGTAGGATTTATATACATATATAAATAGACCAACATGACACCATAGGACAGTACACATAGAAGTGATCAGAAAAGCAGAAAGTGGGCCCTCCTCATATACTCGGTCTTCAGACCCCATCAACATGGACTTGGAGGACTCTAAAAATGTGAGAGTGTATATTTGGCATTTAAATCATTCAGGATTGTTAACCTGATATATCAGCCTAAATTAAGCTATAAACACACCACACACACACACATGCGTGCACACACACACACACACACACACACACACACCTCTAAATCAGGCCAGAAAGATGGCTCGACACACAAGTAAGGAACATGCAGCCTGAGTATGCAAGCCAGATGACAGGAGTTTGATCCCCAGTGGTGATGGAGGAAGTGAACTGACTCCATAAATTTGTGGAGTTAGAAGATGTACAGTTAGAAGCCCTTCACCTCCAGGCCTGACTCTTTCTCTGTGGCCATTCTGAACCCATTTTCATCTCAGCTCCACACCAGCACCATGACACACACTCCCCCACCATCACACAAACACATACTACAAAGACAATAGCTGACTAAAAGCAGAGACACAAATGGAACATCACAAATGAAAACACATTGGAATAATTGCCTGTGGACAAGAATGGTGATAAAAAAAAATGATGGTAAAATGTGTGAAAGACTGAACAAATGAAACTGCACACTGCAGGAAGCAATGTTAATAGGAAGCCATATACAACTGTAATTCATCCTATTCTCTGCAAAGTCCCAACAAAATACAGCTACAAATGAAATGAAAGACATAGAATTATCATAAATTTCTTTTCTCTGAGCATTAAATGGTTTTATTTGTAATTCACCTTTTCAAATATATTTGTGGTGAGATTTGTTGGTAGAAAATGAATATCCAAACCATAAGTCCTCTGAATGTGAATTAAGCAGTTTGTAATCCTATGAGCTTGATGAGTGAATGGTAATGAAACCAATAAACAAATGAAAGACTAGTGTATCCTCTATATCAACGCATCAAGAAAATGATCTGTGATTCTCAGAGCTTGATGGGGATGACAAAGGCGGAAAAGCTCAGTTAGTCACTATGAGAGTAGCTTCACTGAGCTAAAGGACATTGACATTTGCTTCCATAAAACAGATTATTTAGGCTTTTTTTTCCAGAACTTGAGAGATTTTGCTTTCCTATTTCAAAGGAAAGAAAATTCCTATGTGCCTGATGCTTCCACAGGTAAAAGTACTTAGGACATTGTCTTTTTATTGGTAGATGAAGAATTCTGAATTCTACTTTGAGTGAAACTAGAAAAGTCATTTTAATTTTCCTTGTTTCTGCCTGCTAAGTAACCTGACACTGGCATTTGGGATGAAACAAACTCATCTTTCTAAGGTGAGCTGGTTTTTTAGGAAGGCTGCCACAGGAGAGTTCTGGGTGTGAGCAAGTAGAATGTGATTCCGAGAGAGACGATAAGGCAAAATACAAACTGAGTGACACGGGTATTCCTTTCCTGGATATGTCCTTTTATGGGCTGAGTAGATGTTAGAAACAAAACAAAACAAAACAAAACAAAAAAACCTCTATTAGGTAACTATTATTGGGAAGGGAAATTAGAGGGTGGCAGTGGTGAAGACAGTGGAGAGGAAGCAGTGAGCAGCTAATTAAAACAGCTCAGCTGTACAGTTACAAGCCCTTCACCTCCAGCCCTGACTCTTGCTCTGTGGCCATTCTGAACCTGTTTTCTCATCCCAAGAATAAAGTTAATGGCACCAATGTCTTCCCAAGGCAGACATATATAGAAATTTGTCTGGTTTACCTACTCCATTTTCTTATAGAACTCATAAGAATCTAGAAATAACTTCTGAAGTTAATGTCAGAAGTGACTGTTTCTGTTTTGACCCTGCACAGGAGTGCCGCTCTTCTATTTTTTTTTTACTTTTTTATTTTTTTTTCATTTTTTAACAATAACTAATAATTTATGAGCACAAGTATCCTTCATGTAAAACCAATTTGCAAGGAGTTGTGTCCAAACTCTCACAGTCCAAGGGTCCCACCATCCAGCTGGGGGGGCTTGTATGTTCACTCAAGTTGATCAAATAAGTGTCCAGTCTATATTGCTGTAGTTTCACCATTCACCTCAATCGCAGCCCTTACATTCTACTACGCACCCTCTTCCACAGATTGTTCCCTAGGCTTAGCAAAGGGACACAGGTGGACGAGAAGCAAAACAGTCTACTTTTTCTGGAGCTATCGTTTTGGACTCTGGTCAATTCTGGATGTTTCCTTTCATGGGTTGACAGTTTGTCCAGGAATAACCTTTCAATCCTATTAATGAAGCACAGGCAATTAGATATATAAGAAATTAAACAGTACTAATTGTTATGGTAGGTTACTTTGATATAGACAGATATTTGGATGGTATGTTAATTCATTAATTACATTTTTTTCTGTAAAATATGACAGGGTCTTACTGTGGCTTATAACATCTCCTAACTGCTAGAGGATGTAAGCTTGTTGCATCAGCCATGGGTTATTCCTCCAAATAGAGAGAGCTAATAGCCTATTAGATTTGGGATATAAGGGCATATGGCTGCCACTGCTGCGCAGTATTACCAGGCAGGTGAGGGGTAGCTGGTGCTGACAGAGGAGTCTTGTTTGACTCAAGGAGACCTATATTTGCTTTATTGGTTTAGTGGCCTTTGGTAACACTCTCTGGTATCCCAGAGACCAACTGTACACTTGCAAGTGCGGTCTCAATACATCTTTCCCATACTTACATCAGGTGGTCAACAGCAGGGCCTTATCACCTCTCTTCTTGCAGGTATCTCAGTTCACAGGCAAGAAGCCTTTACCTTTTGGGGGGGCTTGGATCCCCTGGCCAACATCTCCTTGGTAGAATAATCTTTTGCGGATATCAGAGCTCTCCTGTATTAATATATTTTGCTTAAGTGCACAGGTTAAGGAGACTTTAGCATTATATTTGGTTCTGAATAGAGAGTAATCCTTTTCACAGTTCCTATGTCTATTAGTCAATTAAAAAACGCAGTTTTCCTGGTTTTATAAGAGATTACCTCTATAACAGTTGGCTCCAATTTACAATTAGAGAACAACCTCATCATCATCATCATCATCATCATCATCATCATATTCCTCCTTGTTCTATGAAGGAGAGGTAAGAAAATCTCTCATATTTAAACTTTGTGGCACCTAGAAGTTAAGTTTCATTAGGACTCATTATAAATACTTGTTACAAGTAGGATCCACAGAGGGGTTTGATGCCTGTAGCAGTCTGAGGATTTTCTTCATTTTAATGTTCATATGGGCCAACCTTTCTGCTGGCACTTCCTGGTACATCCTACACAATGGAAAGCTGTGTCTTTTCTTTCTCAGCCTTAAAGATGGTGACGTTTTGACCTGATAGAATATACAAATCTTTTCCCATAGTTAGTTTTAAGATTTGAATAGCAAAGTTTTTGACAAAAATGTTTCATATATATCTGTATCCCCCATTTTTATTTTAAGTTTTTGTTTTTTGGCCCATGAGTCTCAAAAAGGCAGTTGTAGTACACATTCCTATAGGCAGGAATCAAGGCGCAGATTTCATCAAATTGACCCAAGCTGTTTTGGGTGACTGAATGTCTTTAACTTGGGAAGCAAACTTAATTTCTTAAGTTAAATCATCCTACAGGTAAAAGAGAATGCTACACGATGATACTGTACAACAGAAAAATTATAGAGAACATTTGTATGTGCCAATCGCAAAGTTATTGTTGTAAAGATTTTAAGTAAAACAAATGTGGATGACAACAATTTATATTTCCAAATAACTAAGGTGCATTACTGTTTGCATCAGAGCCTTTAAACCAATGTTGTTTAATATGCACATATTTACTTTTACTAAGTCCTAAAACACCATGTAACTTGTAGGCAGAGTCTGGGCAAAATTGGATACTTGTCAAACTCACAACTATTAAATATACATTAATCGAATATAGACCAGTGTCCCTCTCTTACCCTTCCCACCCCTCCTGATTCATCATTTCAGTCAGTTTTCTGATGCAGTCTTTCTGTTGTTGTGCTTTTAATATGCATCCCTCTCCACAAGAAATATTTACAACTGGGTTATTGGCACTAGCATCCACAGATGAGGGATACCATTCATCGTTTGTTTTTCTGGGACTGTGTTACTTCATTTAATATAATATCTTCTAGCTCCATCCATTTCCCTGCAAAGTTCATGATGTTGTCTTTCTTTACTGCTGCATACAACTCCGTTGTGTACATGTACCACATTTTCTCTATCCCCTTGTCAGTTGAGGGGCATTTGGGTTGGTTCCAGCTTTTTGCTATTGTGAACAGAGTTGCAATAAATGTAGTTGTGCATGTATTTCTGCAGTAAGATGAATATTGTGGGTATATACCCAGGAGTGGTATGACTGGGTCAAATGGCAAGCTCATTTTGAGTCTTCCAAGGGTTCTCCACACTGCTTTCCATAGTGGCTATACAAGTTTACATTCCCACCAGCAATGGATGAGTGTTCCCCTTTCCCCACAACCTCTCAAGCACTTCATATTGTTTGTTTTCTTGATCCGGGCCAGTCTTATCAGAGTGAGATGATATCTTAGAGTGGTCTTAATTTGCATTTCCCTAATTATTAGTGACGTTGAACAGTTTTTAAGATGTTTCTCAGCCATCTCTAATTCCTCCTCTGTGAAGTCTCTATTCAGTTCTTCTCTCCATCATTTGAGTGACTCATTTGTTTTCTTTCTTCTTTGTTTTTCGAGTAGTTTGTATACTCTGGAAATTAATGCTTTGTCAGATGTATCTGCAGTGAAGGTTTCCTCCCACTCTGTGGGTTTTCTCTTCACTTCCTTTATTGTTTCTTTTGATGTACAGAAGCTTTTGAGTTTAATGAGGTCCCATTTGTCAATTGTCGATCTTATTTCTTGTGCAGCTGCTGTCTGATTTAGTCTTTTCCTATGCCTATGTCTTGTAGTCTGCTGCCAAGTTTTTCTTCTATCACCTCCAGAGTCTTGGGTTTCATGTTGAGGTCTTTGATCCATCTGGAATTGACTTTTGTACAGGACAACAGGTAGGGGTTTAATTTCATTCTTCTACAGGTAGTGATCCAGTTTTGCCAACACCACTTACTGAAGATGCTGTCTTTCCTACATTGTGTCTTCTTGGGCCCTTGTCAAATAGGAGGTGGCTGAAATTGTATGTGCTCAGGTTTGGATCTGGAGGTGATCCATGAAACAGATCTTAGAGGAATAATTGCAGACCTATGCAGAGAAATTAAAGAAAACAAAGAAGAAGCCAGAGAACTGAGGAGAGAGAATGAAAATCTCAAAAAGGACCTAGAAAGATATAATGACAAACTTCAGAAAGAACTAAAGGAATAGATTGACAAACTCCAGAAGGAACTAGAGGGAGAAAAAAACAAACCCCGAAAGGAAGTAGAAACACCGAAAATGGAAACCAACCAGCGAAGTAAGGAGCACAAGAAGAGATTGAGAAGCTCAAAAAGGAAATGGAAATACTAAAGTAATCACAGGATGAAATTAAAAAGGAAATAGAACACTCATCCAGTCAAGAATAAAGGGAAGGAAAACGCCTCAGAAGTAGAATAGAGGAAGCAGAACAAAGAATACCAGATCTGGAAGATAACACAGAGCAACTAAAAAGCTCAAATAAAGAATATGAAAAATTTTAAAGTACACAAAAGTGGAACAACCAGGAAATATGAGACACTATGAAAAGTTCAAACCTCCACATCATAGCAATAGAGGAAGGAGAAGAATCTCAAGAAAATAGCATTGATCAGATCGTCAACAGAATAATAGATGAAAATTTCCCCAAACTAAAAATAGACAAACCCATATAAATACAAGAAGCACATAGGACTCCAAATAGACAAGACCAGAAAAGAAACTCCCCACGCCATATCATAGTTAAAATGTTAGATCGACAAAACAAAGACAAAATTCTGAAGGCTACAAAAGAAAAACAAGTCACACACAAAGGAAAACCCATCAGAATTATAACTGATTCTCGGCACAAACCATGAAAGCAAGAAGAACTTGGAGCAAAGCATTCCCAGTGTTAAAGGACTCTGGATGCCAACCCAGAATACTTTACCCAGCAAAAATGTCAATTACAGTTGAAGGAGAGAGAAAAATCTTCTGTGACATAAACAAGATGATAGAATACATGTCCAGAAAACCAAGTCTTCATTAAATACTTGAACCAATTCAAAGGGCAGAAGAGAGTAGAAACAATCCTCAAACACCTAGGAAAAGAAACTAATAAAAACATAACCATAGAAGTAGAATCAGAGGCTGAAAGTCCAAATGGATAATGAGGTGAAAGGAAGAAACATCCATCTTTCAATTAAAACCTTAAATATTAATGAGCTAAACTGCCAATCAAAAAGCATAAACTGCGAGAATAGATTAGGAAACCAACCCATCTATATGCTGTCTACAAGAAACCCATCTCAATTTCAAGGATAGGCACCAACTTAAGGTGAAGGGATGGAAGAAAGTATTCCAAGCAAATGGTACCAAAAAGAAAGCAGGTGTTGCTATTCTAATATCAGACAAAACAGACTTCAAAGCAAAAGAAATAAAAAGAGACAAAGAGGGCCATTACATCTTTATTAAAGGAACAACTGACAATGAAGATTTCACAATCATGAATATATA